>JAULUF010000026.1:20720000-20932500 GCA_031834385.1 Semotilus atromaculatus | reverse complement strand
TGTCTGTCTCTCTCTCTCTGTCTGTCTCTCTCTCTCTGTGTCTGTCTCTCTCTCTCTGTCTGTCTCTCTCTCTCTGTGTCTGTCTCTCTCTCTCTGTGTCTGTCTCTCTCTCTCTCTGTCTGTCTCTCTCTCTCTGTGTCTGTCTCTCTCTCTCTGTGTCTGTCTCTCTCTCTCTGTGTCTGTCTCTCTCTCTCTCTGTCTGTCTCTCTAGAACATCTGGTTACACTACTTTAAGGTGTCATTGTTGTTACAGTATAATTATATTATATTTTACAGTAAGTAGGCTATTGAGTAATATTAATTAACTACATGTAGTTATTATAGGGTTAGTTACATGTAATTATGCATAATTTATAGTTGTTAATAGGGATGGGAATTGATAAGATTTGATCAATATCAATGCCACTGACGATTCTCCTTATCGATCCGATTCTTGAATGATTCTCTTATCGATTCCTGATAGCACTGTGTGAAAAAAAGTAGTCATATGCTCTTTCGGGGGGGGGGGGGTAAATACACACCCATGTAAAATAAGTGTCTGATGTCCCCAGGGTGTGTATGTGAAGTTTTAGCTCAAAATACCCAACACATCATTTTTTACAGCATGTTTAAATTGTCACTTTTTGGTGCTCAGAAAAACGCACTGTTTTAGTGTGTGCCCTTTAAATGCAAATGAGGTGCTGCACGGCACAGGGGGCGGAGCTTCATGAGCTCCCGCTCGGGACAATTTCATCTCACGGAATGATGCTAATATCAGAAACTCCCAGTAACGGTGTTCATTTCGACCCGGAGTTGGACAATAATGCCTACAGAGTCAGAGAATATACTGTATGGAGATCGAACAGGTATAGTTTAATTACGGTTATAACATCTTTGTCATTTGCTTGTAACGTTATGTATCCACTATTAGTATAACGTTAACCTACAAGCCTGCTGTTTCGGACCCTGTCCAAATGATGATAAAAAAAAATTAAAAATACATTGAAAAATACTCAAAAACAAAAAATATACTGATGAGTTAAAGTTTGTACATCACACAAAAGATGAAGCGTCGGTTTTACTCCAGAAAATCACCGTTTACAGAGTGAGTAAACACAGTATAAGAAGTGCGTAAGTACAAACGAATTTCGGTAGAGTTGATTCACAGGCTTGGGAGGGTTACTTTAAAAATGTATTCCGTTACAGTTACAAATTACTTCATAAAAAAAGTATTCAGTAACGTAATCCAAGTACCACAATATTAAAGTAATGTAACTGATTACTTTTGGATTACTTCAAGGACAGATATTATTTTAAAAAACAACAACTTTTATTTATTAAGAATTTCACAGCCCTGAATAAATATTTATGTAAAAGGACTAAGTTATACAGACATCTAGTGGCTACAGTATGGTATTACAGATTATTTTGTTTTATTTTTAACTTGACATGTACAAGGAAAAAATTAAATAGAAATGTTTCTTCAACAGGAAAATAGATATACATATACATACTACTAATAAATAACACTATATTAAGCGTTGCTTTAATGACTCACGACACGACTCGTGTGCCTCCCGCTGGTGCACGCGCAAAATAACAGCTCTCTACAACAATCTCCTCAGACAGATTGAATCACAATTTTCGTTGCTGGAAGGCACAGTTTGCACTGTACAACCATGTTGTTGGGATTTTCTTCTTTAAAAACAAAATAGCAGCGGAATTTCCAAGAAATTAAAGCATTTTTACCCGTGGACAGCATCGTTTCTAGCAGCAGTGACTCGATCCGTGTCTGAGGAGATTGTTATAGAGAGCTGTTATTTTGCGCGTGCACCCGCGGTCACGTAATCAAGTCAGTAATGAAGTAACGCTTAATATAGTGTTATTATGCCAAAATACAAATTGATTTAGTTTTAAATGAAACCATTGTAATCTCGAAAGTATTCCCCCTTTTTTCAAAAAGTAACTATAATCTGATTACTACGTGTTTTGACGTAACTGTAACGGACAGTAACTGTAACAGTTACTGGATTTTTGTATCCTGATTACATAACGCCGTTACATGTATTCCGTTACTCCCCAACCCTGTTGATTCACAATGAATCCACCTCGTCTTCAGCGGCTGCCTCAGATTTCAGGAGTAAATAGAGAGAGCTATGTGGATTAATACATCCAGCCGCAGCCACACAACACCTACAACGCTTGGGAGACATTCTCGCCAGTGCAGCAATGGCGGATGTGTGTACAACTCGCTGTGAACTCGATCAGGGCGGGTCGATGTCTGTCAACATTCGTGGGCGGGGCCTGTGGCTTTAGTGACGTCACTAAAGCCACATTCTGAAAACAGGTCGTTGGGAGACACTGCTTATGATTTATGGGGATTAATAAAAAAGGAGTGAGTGGATTTTTATCACTATTGGGTGGTTGTGTACACACATTTATGTCCAAACAGCATGCAAAAGTGAATTTTGCATAATAGGTCCCCTTTAAAGCTTAAGGCCTGTTCACACCGGCACGAATTTCGGCTCGCGTTATTCGTCAGCGTTTTTCAACGCGTTTTTTGTGTTCACACCCAAGCGATTTTCGCTGACGATGAGCCGAGTGAACATGCAAATTCATTCCCTGACATTAGATGGCGCTTAATGTACAGAAATACCCCGGTCCACAAAGTGCACTCGCTTGTCATTCAGAAGAAGAGAGCAAGTTTGTCGCGTGTGTCATATAGTTATTTATTCTCGTTGGTGTCTCTTTATAAAGACACCAACAAGACCAGCATCTCTACATTCATCTTGCCTTGCATCTTCCTCGTCTTATTTCTTCCCGGCAGAGTGTAGACGCTGTATATCTTCTTCGCCATTACGTATGTGTGCTCGGCAAGACCGTATTGTGTTTGAGCGCCCCCAAGTTGTGTATTACTGCAACTTCAGAAGCTCCAGACACGTGAGCAAAAGCACCAATCTCATTGGTCGGATAGTTTTTGACGCGGCGCGTCAAACCAAAAAAACGAACCCGAGGCGTTTAAAAAAAAATGACGCTTTTACGCGTGGCGTTTTACGCGTCGGTGTGCACACTCACATTGGCGCCCATTGTTTAGTCAGGAGGCGTTAAACGTCGGCGAATAACGCGCGCGAAATTCGTCCCGGTGTGAACAGGCCTTTACACTTGAGTAAGCAAAGTGTAATCAAGTGTTACCAATTAGTTATACACCGATTCAGACGTCTTGTTTCGAGTTCCGCGTTGGAAAGATTGTCATTATCGGACGTGTATGCGTTGTGTGATTATCCCGGCAGTTAGG
Organism: Semotilus atromaculatus; assembly: GCA_031834385.1. Classification (NCBI taxonomy): domain Eukaryota; kingdom Metazoa; phylum Chordata; class Actinopteri; order Cypriniformes; family Leuciscidae; genus Semotilus; species Semotilus atromaculatus. Next base: position 20,929,226 of record JAULUF010000026.1, on the reverse strand, counting down.
ACATCCCACAAGATTTGTGTCAACACAGAAAACATTTCATCACTGGATAGTTTTTTTTTGTGTATATTTAAAGCTGCCGTCGGCAACTCTGGCTGATTGAGTGGACTTAGGCAAAATTTTGAATGTTTACAACTCTCATGCCCCTCCCCCACTATTAACGAATACCCTCCCACCGAGTTCGTGCTCGTCAGTGCGCCATCACTCTTCGCTACTGCGCGAACTTCAGGCGTGTGCATGTGATTGACGTGTGCGTGCACGACTTGTGATTGACAGTCAGATCTCACACCCTCCTGCGCTGATTGGACACAATGAACCGGGAGCGGTGGATTTTTGCAAAACAAATAACACGCTCCAGGTGGAGTTAGAAGCTCGGGTTTTTTTCTAAAATCACTTTATTTATGTTGTTCTGTCGGAATATAGTGTCGAATTCACTGAATATGATCAAAAAAAAGTTGCCGACGGCAGCTTTAAAGTGTGGTTTGTGCCAGCTGAATGTGCGTAACGCTATTCAGAGAAGATAAGGCAACGTATTTTAGCACAATTCACACCCAGCGGTAATTCAGGAAAAATTTATCTCCGAATGCTCCACATGAAACTTTGGTCTTCCGACATTTTACCATCGTGTCGTTTTATTTTGATTAATATGTGCGCGGGAGAGAGAGCAAGACAGCGCTTAGTTTGGAGACGGTGAAGTCTCGTTTACTTTCGCCTGGCTCCGCAGAGAAAAGGAGTGCGTACGCGCTAACGGGTTGTTGTTGCCCATAACACGCTAGCATTCTGCTAATGCCTGGTTCAGATTACACGATTTTTTTGTCTGTTATGATAGTCACTGTGACAGATTACGCGATTTTGACTGGACAAGAAACATGTCAGACTACACGTTGCTTCCTGACCAGTCATCTCGTGCCGTCTTTAACGACGCACGTGATGTCATCGAGAAGGCGAAACTAGTAGCGAGTGACTTCTGGAAACAAACAATGGATGAAGCGGTGAGTGTTGTATTGGCTGTCCTATGTTCAGAAAAACGTTAAAAAAAGAAAGAAAACCCGACTATGGACACGTTCCTGGATTTCTCGAACAGGACAGTATGGGCTGTCAATCCTCCAAAGAGAACTTGAGGTAAATTGTTTTCTTATATATTTTTACTTTTAGCCAGTAGTACAAGTAAAATAATGTTGCTAGTTTGCCACAACGATAACATATTACAAAAACAGATTGTTAAAACCTCATACATGTGACGGGACCCGTCGTGGACGACCGATAAAAAAATTAAACATGCTAGTCTTTTTGTCGTGAAGCATCGCAGACGCAGTAGGTTGTCGCCCACTATGACACACTATACGAGATGATACGATCGAATCTTGCGTCCCGACGCCCATTGTCGTTTACGAATCCCCACGACACCCTACGTCAAACGGATCGTGCCAAAATCGGGCTAAAATCGTGTAATCTGAACCAGGCATAATTAATACTGATTGGTCAGTGAAGGACTGATTACGACCAGAGATACCGCTTGATGGCATCGTGGCATCCGAAGCGGGACCATATATGTTAAGGCGGACTTTACTTTTCTAGCACGTGTATTTACCTGTGTCAGCTGTGTTGTCGATGCCTCGAGGGAAAAGAAAGTGCAGAGCGTGAAAGCACCAAAGTGACTGAAGGATAGCCGTAAAGCAGTGTCTCTGGTCGTACGATGTGTATGATGTCATTGACATTTTAAAAGACTTTTTAAAGCAAATAAGTGACTCTAAAAAAATCTAACACCCAGCAATGTGTAATTTCTTTGCATCTCCTTTCGAATACAACATTCAAATTACTAGACAAAAAACGATATCCTGAGAAAAGTGGATTTGGAGGGGTATAGCTCCACAGACCTCCATTCATTCTGCACTCGTCCTGTGAGCGCCCTCATGTGGAACCAGAGTGGAACTGCAACCAGAAGCCGGAAGTTTACTGACACACATTCACCTGGGGTGCAACATACATCTTAAGAGCTTGAAATATTAAAACAGCAAACCAAACAACGTGTAGGTATGAATCTAGCCGTATTTAGAAGTCAAAACCATCATCAGAATGAGAACGAGTGCTTGATTCCTAAAGAGTGATAATCTGTTGGCCTGAGATTTGGTGAAAAACAAAATTGAACCCGGCTGCACTTCATTTCTACAGTTTCATTTTTAGTTCAAATAAATAAATGAAATATAAAACTGAGCACTGCATATGAGCCAATAGCACCATCTTGCGCTCCCGTTGTACACTTCCAAATTTCTGTACATATCTTTCAAACCGATACGATTAAACAAATAATTGTATCAATTGTATAGAAAATGTAAAAAAAAAAAAAAAAACATATACACTGAGTGATCAACCATTTAGGTGAGATAATAGCCATTTAAAAAATGTATATGTTTAAAGAAACCCCCCCCAGTATAGTCACATAACGGGGATCCCCCTCGTAACCCGTTTTCAGCAACAAACCCAAACTTCTCTTTACCACAAATCCAAAGTCTCTCATATTTATCTACATCAGCATTCTTCAATATGATCAGTGTGTCTGCTGACCTTATCACACAATTGGGAAAGAAATTACAATGAATAACGTAGTGATGTCTGTCAACTTGTGACATATTTCACTGCAGACAAATGCGCAAGTATAGTTAACCAGAGCAAACGTTACAAGAGCACTTACGTAACGGGGCCAATCTCCCAAAGCCTGTCAAGAAATTGCTTTTGCATAATGAAAATGAGCTATTTTAGGACCATTATGTTTTTGCAATATGACATTTACCCCTGGTTTCACAGACAAGGCTTAAGTCTAGTCTCAAACTAAAATGCATGTTTGAGCTCTTATAACTGAAGGGATATCTTAAAATATGTCAGAGCCATTGTTTTGATCCACACCAGTAATTTACCCATAACATTTTATCTAATATTTGTACTGTGTGTTACTACTGTTGGATTGTAAGTTTGCACTGTAATAATTTATTAATGAAGGGTCTCATGCAAATAAGCAAACGCGTGCTATAATCACACACACATTATGCATGGGTCAATTAATGAACCAAACTGAGAAATATTGCATGCAAAGGAAATAAATGAGTGAATAAATGCTAAATAATTGAATGTTTTCTGCATCAGCAAGAGAGCTTGCATCATACAGTGTACTGCATGTGTTAGCAAAACAGCTCAACACACACACACACGCACACGCGCGCACACCTAAAAATAACAGAATGTCAGCTTTAAAGAATATAACAATAGCAGTGCATTGTAAAAAAAGTACTTCTGTGGGACAATGAGAGTGAGGAAAAAAAGTTTAAAGCTGCAAAATTCTGTGCGATGGGATTAAATATAATAAAAACATGCTCGATCAGGCTGGACAGTACCTTAGTGGTAGGTCAAATATTTAATAAACATGCAGATTAACAGGTGGGAAAGTGTAGAACTTGTGAATGACGGTGGTTTAAATTCTACAGAAATCTGCAGCTGCAAATATCATGACGACCAAACCAGCTGTACAATGGTTTATAACATATAAATACATTAATAATAGCTCTGACTGGTTACCAGATTTCAGGAACAGACTCAAACCAAAAGTTGTTTGTATTATTGTAGTTTTATTGTTTGTGGTGCAGGTATGATGTCAGAACCCGGAAGACTAATTCGCCACTGGTTCCTTCCAGACTTTCCTATGGGGATTTTCAATTAATAAAGTCAAATAAAGCCTGTGGTAAACATAACTGACGTCATACCTGCAGAAATCTATTGATGGGGATAGGAGAAATGACAGGAAATTATGGAATAAAGAATATACAGAATAATAATACAAGCAACAAGTAATTATGAGAGAGAGAGAGAGAGAGGGCCTCTTAATGGTAAACCGCTCAAACAAGGATTGCATGTAGGATGTGATGTAATCTAGTAGGTTAGACTAGTGTGTGTGTGTGAGCACTTAGTGCACACTTTCACTACGTGATTCAGTCTTTTAAAATGCATTGAGAATGCACTCAATATTCAAGATGAGGAACAAAAATGAATCAACTGGTTGAACAAAACTGTAGAATGAATGATTCATTGACTCAATCACTTAGACAGTCAAAGGCTTTGTTCCTGAATGAATCAGCTGTTTAAATGAATCAGTTGAAACTCAATGACCCACTCATTAACAGTGACTTGCTGCCACCTATTGGTGGTTTTAATTTCAGATCCCCGTGAACCGGAAGTTGCAAACGACTTTTCTCCAGTGTTGTGACGCATTTCCGAGAGAAACGGAATACTAAATGAGGCAAAATAGTGGGCGGGGCTTTTTTTCAACTAGCTGTTTTTTTTTTTTTTTTTTTGTAAAATTATTTCAAATGCCAATATTCAATTTTTTCATTTGTAAAATTATTTCAAATGCCAATATTCAATGTTTTAGGTTTACAACATCAACATTTGTATCTGCAGGTTAAATGCATTCATGTCCCTCTGAGCTGCATTAAACCGTGTGTAAATGGATCTAAATGCCACTTCAGATGCAGCTTCTGTTTCCTCTGCATTGCAAAGATCAATTTGGTTGATAGTGATTTCATTTGATTGTAACAGCCCTACATTAGGATAAGAAGACAATTTAATTTATTGATTAAATGTAAAAAATTTGAAAAAAGAAAATGCATACATTTATTTAGCTTAGAATTTTTTTTACTTTATAAAAGGTTAAATTATAAAAGGTACAAATCAATTTAAACTTATTGGAAAAAGATCATTTGTGTCACCGCTGTGAACTGACCAGTGCACAGAATATGAAGAATATCAAAAACTTTAGAGTCACCTGACACCAACACAAGAAACACACTCAGCAAAATATCGTCTAATTATCAATATCGAAAAAAATTATAAAAATAGAGATATACATTTATGCCAATATCGCACACCCCTAGTTGACAGTTATTTCCTGACAGTTTTAGTTGGAAATATTAGGCTGAGATCAAGAGACAGAAACAGAACCGAAGCGAGCAACAAAATGCCCTTACTCAGATTTAATGAACCACATCATTTTGCGTCTGCTTGAACATTAATTAGGATTGGGTCTCAGAAAAGTGACTTTATTTAGTGTAATGAGAGTTCGTAGGTGAAGCTGCCTGCAGTTGTCTATAGACCAGAAGTGACAGACACTGGTTGAGGGGTATTAGTTTAGTGAAGCGCTCAGGAGTCTACATTAATGAAATGTTTCGTTGGATCTTCAGTGTGACGCATTAGATTTCGGCTCATTGACATGCAAGAAGAATATGGCTTGTGTAGTTATCATATAAAACAACACTGACTCCCACTACAAACCCAAAGGGCGTAACAGGAAATACATAATTGAAAACATAACAGATTTTGCTCAGCCTCTGAGCAAGCAGTGTTCAAACACACACACACACACGCAACCTTGAGCTGCTCTCATTCATTATGAAAATTGTAATGAAAACACAATTCAGATTCCCATCAGTTGGCCAGAAGGCAACATTAATGCACCTCAGTAGAGAAGATAAACTCAAACCTGTCCAGCCTGTGATCCCCAGGGGTTCAAAACACACACACACACGCAACACACAACGAGAGAGAGAGAGAGAGAGAGAGAGAGAGAGAGAGAGAGAGAGAGAGAGAGAGAGAGAGAGAGAGAGAGAGAGAGAGAGAGAGAGAGAGAGAGAGAGAGAGAGGGCCTCTTAATGGTAAACCGCTCAAACAATAGTCGAGTCAAAGGCCGCGGTGGAGTCACAGGTCGACAGCTGAAGTATAGCGGAGCGGCGAGGATCATACGGGGAGGATTGTGTGTTTGTAGCATGGCACAGCAGTTATCTATTCTGAAGACGAACACAAAGACCCCAGGCATCTGGCAAGGCTGGCATGGGCGAACAAAAGGGCAAAAACCAGTCACAAAAGAGCCAAGCTGCCATCCATTCATCAAGACCAAATTCAGAAAGACTCCTGCCAAGACAGGTGCCAGTCGACAAAGAGCAAGAAAGATCTCTGTAAACAATGTTACATCACAAACACGGGCAAAAAACAAAAGTGTTCAGGAACAACAAACAGAAATCTTGTTTACGGAAGTCTGTTTCATATGCTAATTGCTTAAACATGCCATATTGGTCAGTTTAGGGAAATTAAAAATCACAGCAGGAAATTGAGAACGTGTTCTGAAAGTCATATTTCGGATTCTAAACCATTGACATTTTTAAAGGTTTATAGAAATATATCAAACATTGGCCAAAATAAAAGTCTCATTTAAGAATATCTATATTATGCTAATCATTAAAGCCTGCAAAATTGGTCTTACAATTTGTAGCAGTGAAATCAAACTCAATGCATCTCATAAGTTTTAGAAAGTTTAAGCACATCAAAATCATAGTAAACAAAGGCGGAAAAAGGTTTTGGCACAACAAACGGAAAACATCTAATTTACGTAAATCTATTTTGTATGCTAATCTTAAAGCATGCAAATGATCACAGCAAACACAGGCGAAAAACCTTCACAAAAAAATCTGTTTTGTTTGCTAATCATCACAGTATGCGGATCAGATCTGTCCAGAAGAGCCTCCGTAAACAATGTTACATCTGGCAAAAAACATGTTCTGGCACAACACACTGAAAATCTTGTTTACGGAAATCTGTTTCGTATGCTAATCGCTTAAACATGCCAAATAGGTCCGTTTCCCGTAATTATAATCGCAGCAAGCATTGGTAAACACGTTCTGGCGCAAAATTTTTTTCATTTTTACAAAAGTTCATTGGGTAATCTAAGCCGCTGAAACTTTTAAAAGTTTAGAGAAATATATTAAGCACATAGAACACACTTATTTAAAAATATCCATTTTGTGTGCTGATCATTAATGCAAACAAAATTGGTTTAGGAGTATGAATTCAAATCACTGATAAAACCCTGTTACATCTTCATGAACAAAATGGTAAATCTTACGAAAGTCCATTTCATATTCTAAGAAGTTGAAACTTTTAAAAGTTTAGAGAAATATGAAACATTGTGTTTTGTCAGAATACAAAGAAACCTTCAATTTACAAAAGTTTGATTCGTATGCTAACAGCTGAAATGTGTGACATTCATCGAAAACTACAAACAGTTCATTTTATTCCAGAAGTCTATTTTGTTAGCTGATCATTAAAACGTAAAATATTTTAAGAGTGAAAAAAAGAGTTTGAGGGTTTAAAAATTGGCATCAACTTTTGAAATAAACAAGTAAATATGCAACAGACTAAAATTGAAAGAGAAAAGATCAGTCAAGACGTCAATGACATCATTCTTTCTGCATTTCCAAGCAAACACTACATCCATCTCTATAGCGCCAGATATATCCTTGAATCCTCCCAAGACGCGCACCATCGAGAAAGTCGTGGACGTCAGCATTAAATCCCACGTACCTGCCAACGGTTTTAAACAACGTCACCATGCGAGCAGAGCAGCGGATAGGCAGAAAACAGAGCGCACTCACAAACGCTGGTCGGCTGGCAGCCATTGGGCCTGAACGGGACGCCGCGCGAGCCGACGCGTTTAACTCCCTCGGGCTGACTGCATCTCCACATTCAGACCAGACCTCCTTCCTAAACTTGCCGGCCCCTACAGAGAGCTTCCCACACTGTCCCGTTCAGTCTAATCCTGAGGCGGCCTGTATTAGCATGAGCTTTCTTCCCCTCCCAACCCCCTGCCACACACACACACACACACACACACACACACACACACACCCTCATGCAAGTCAAAATCTCCTTTGTATGAAAAATTAGACTGTGTGAGATTGTGTGCGTGAGTGTGAAGAGGAAGAACACACACACACACACACACACACACACACAGAGGGAAAGTGATGGGTGTTGTGCGTTCCTGCACCCACACGCTGTCACTCAGGGCAGCGAAGTGTCCCGGGCCAGCCAGCCGTGACCGCTGGGGGAGGAGGAAGAGAGAAACACACAACAGGAGAGATGACAGACTGCTGTTCGGACATTTGAGACGGCAGGAGAGACTGTTCAAACGGAGACAACATATGGATATAAATCCTGCTGCTGCAGACAGAAGGCAGAGAAGATGCTCGTGTTGATTTAACGTCAACATTAAACATTTGCATTCATGTAGCATCTGATATTTGACATATATTCCTAAGTGAAATAAGAGGTCCAATGACGATCTGTTGTTACCCATCAAAAATTGTTTATGAAAATGATATGACTTCAAAATGATTTGATTGCTAATTTTAAATAAGAAATAATAATATATTTAAAGGAGCTGTATGTAAGAAATGTATTTCAATTAATCATAAATTTTCCCTGATATGTCACTAGACATTAAGAAATCATGTTCATTTCAAATACTTATAACACTGACAACAGTAGTCCGGCCAGGATATTGTCATTTAAAAAGAGAAGTTGCAGCCCTCAACTGATGTTGATGTTGTCATGTGTTTTGGTCTGATGCTCCGCCCTCCACCGATCGACCAATCACAGAGTCAGTAGTGTTGCGGCGTCCGGGTTCCCAGCTCTGCTCTAGTTCCCGCAGCTGCAGCTAATAACGTGTCGGAATCGGATCCTGCAGCCTATCTGACAACCTCGAGTCAGTAATTTGAAAGTGATTGCAGTACCAGTTTTGGCCACAATCTTACATACGGCTCCTTTAATATAATATAATACATTTGATTTGATTTTAAATAAGATTTTCAATGTTTACTCAGACTTTGGATACTCAATGTATTCAGAAAGTGAAAAGAGTGGATTTTGATTTCATGATGACTCGGTTCAGTTGATTCCAGCGTTTGAAATGATCAACAACTGCTGAGGCTCTTCAGTAACAGCCTGTTTATTAAGATTCACACAGATCCAACGGGAGAAAAGTGAGTCTTCCTCATTGGCCGCTGTTCCTCACTGGCCTTCGACCACAGCTGTTACAGTTTCCCTTTACATGGAAATAATCAATTACCGTCGTCAGAAAACACTATTTCTGTTTCTTAATAATATTCTGAAACGCTATATTGAATAAACAATCTGATTGATTTCAGACAGACAGACATCTATAGAAAGATATTTCTACATACAGAGAGATACAGACAGATAGATGTGTGTGTGTGTGTGTGTGTGTGTGTGTGTGTGTGTGTGTGTGTTAAGACTGCAGTATCAAATGTTCACACAGACTTTAACTTGTTACACTGTTAATTTGTATAATTAATTTAATTTGTAGATTTCAATTTAAGTTATGTTACAATATTTTATTATTTTGATGTCTTCATAATTTGTCCATGTATTCCAAGCTTTGGCAATATTGTATTATGTACAGTCATGCCAATAAAGACATTTTTGAATTGAATTGAATAGATAGAAAGAGATAATAGAGACAGACAGACAGACAGATAGATGGATAGATGGATAGATGGATAGATGGGCCTTCCCAGCAGAGGGCAGAAGAGTAACAAACGTGGACACACACACACAGTAGGAAAGCAATAGAGAGAGTGTGTTGTATGACTAAACACTGGAGAAATTCCACACAAATCTCAAATGCTTGGCAACAGAAATATGCCGAACAGGGTGAGAGACGGAAAGACAGAAAACAGGTCGACAGATGAAGAACAGAACACAGTTGTTATCAGTGGGAGAGTTTTCTCCCTGACCTCTCATCATTTCACATCAAATCTCTCAAATGAAGACACCCCACAGGCGATGCTTCAATACATCCAGATTAGCTTGTTATTGTATAGAGGACATGTCACCTGACCCACATATTAAGGTTATCGTCATGGTGATAAGGTCATGATAAAGACAGAAAAAACATTAGAAAATTAGAAAAACTTCTTAGAAACCCTGTATTCTAGCAGATCCAAAAACTGTTTAAAGGTATAATAAAATTCTGCCTGAGAAAACAATACTGAGTGTATTACAAAAGACACTTTCTACAAAGGTGCAAAATAGAGCTTAAAAAAATAAGAGTAAGAAAAAATATATATATTTCTTTGCCTTTTCAACAAATGGTTAGTGAAAGGAAGTGCTTAAAGTCTGTATGAAATGGAAATTCACCAAATTTCTATTTTGAATGTTACAGATCTTATTGTGACCATCATGCTTAAATGTTTAAATCAAAGTGTCATAAGGTGATCTTCCAGTGAAGAGAGAGACCTCTCTCTGTTGATGTCTGCAGGACTTCAAGCAATCATTGGTCCATTTCTTACAATCATCGGTAAGATCGCATTCAAAACTGCCTCCATCCATCACAAACTAATGGATTCAACAAGTCCCATTCTTCATTTTCTTCTTTCCAATAATCCGTTTCACTCAAATGTACGTCACAATATGGCGTGTTTGTCTACCTCATGAAGCCAAAACATACTTGGTACCGTGTTACCAAAATCTGGGACATATGTGTAAAAGGTTTAAAACCCTGATTGTGTGATTTTGCCATTTCTGACAAGAGTCAACTTTTAAAATTAAATACGTTGAATACGTCTTCACTAATAATTTTTTTTTTAGTAATGCCATTGAATATTTCAACAGATTATCAAATACAGACATTTGATGTATTTCAACTACTTTTTATGTTAGGTCCATTTGATAGATAGTCAAGCAGAGCACCTCACAGGCCTCACGACAAAAACAAACATGGCGTTTGTGCCTCTGATATTTCTCAGCTGGTCATTTGCACTAGGGATGCACTGACATGAACACTGACTGATACCGATAACTTTATATTTGAAAGCCAATAACCGATATATTGGCCGATAAATCTAAATCCAAATTTTATATAATTTTTGAGAGCCTGATCACTAAAACAAGTCTCACCAATAAAACCCATGTCCCAAACACACAATTATAATGTTCTTAATATAATTTTATGTAGCCGTTATGACAAACTTGCGCTGCACAGAACTGTATTTTCCTTTTTTGAAGTGATTCCAATCATATTTCCAGCAATTCAAAACTTTATGTTGAACAGTGCGCATCTGAAGCGTCTCAGCTGAAGGAAAAATACATTATTTATAGGCTTTAATATACCGGCCAAATTTTCTTATCAGGCCGATAACGATAACATTAAAATGAACATATCGGTGGCTGATATATATTGTACATCCCTAATTTGCACATGGAGTGGAACTAGAGCGTGTTTGGCAACAGTCTTCTGTTACCTGTGACCGTCTCGCCTGTAAGAGTGTAAGACCAGGTGATGGAAACTGTGCATGAGTCCCTGAGTGTTTGTATCCAATGTCTAGATCTTCAGATTGAAGCCAAAGCTACGGTAATGGCGAAAGCTTAATTCTGATTGGATAACAGACATTTCCTTTCACATTCTTCTTAAAGAAAAGGACAAACAGGACATGCAATCTTTAAAGGAATGGTCGGTTAAGCTCAATCAACAGCGAATAATAAATTAATACAATTATGAGTTTCAAGTTTCTAACTAAACACAATGAAAGGGAACAATGTTCAGGTCCAGTTTAAGTTTTTAACCATAACTGCAACTTAAACTGGACGTGAACATTGCTCCCTTTCATTGTGTTAAGGTAGAAATGTGAAACTCTCATTAATAAAAAAAGCATGTTAACCAAACAGTTATGTTTTGCAGTGGGACTACTGTTCTAAGAGGACGAGGCTTATCGTGCACCTAGCGTCAGGAAAAAAACATAGCAGATGTCTTTTGTTTAGACTGCTGTTGGACGTTTTTCATGGTTTGACAGTGAACATATGCAGAACACTGGAAAGAGACAAATTTATGTTCTTCTGCTGATTCAAAGCAATGGTCTGGCAAATGATCTGCTTAGCTCCATGTAAACAAGGAATTTACAACACCTCCAATCTTGGAAGTCTCCACTCTTGAACACAGAGTGAAACTTACCTGGAAAGACTGGAAATAACTTCAATAACAAAGATGAGGTGTACTGAAGCCAGAGCATTCCTTTAACACCACTAGAAACGTACAATACAGTGATTTCCACCGAAAGAAAGAATTCAGCTTTAAATTCCACAAAAGCTGTCAGACAGCGTAAGATATTACACTGGAAGAGAGGATGGCTTGTATGAACTCAATTCTGCATTTACATTTCCCTTTAAAGTCATTGCCCAAGAGAAATGATAGACTGAAAAGGTCACCATTTACCATTCATTCGCTGCATCTCATACACACTTCAGCGACTAACAATTAACTCCATTAACTCTTTCCCCACCAGCATTTATCAATAGCAGCAAAAGAGTTTTACAATACAACCTGAACACAATAAGTACACTGTACTTATTTTTCTATGTAAGTACATAGTACTTAACGCCACTTAATATAAAGTGTGACCTTTTATTGTATGAATATCTGAATATGCATTATATCAAAAGAAAGAACAGAGAAAATCATGTTTTTGTCAAAGACTACGTCTGGATCAGATTCAGAGCGATGATCAAAATATCTACAGATATAGTAGATCGAGTGCATCAACACCCCAAAGCTTCACAGTCCTGTAGCTCGTCCTGGGTCGACATTTCATTCAGTAATATTAGGCAGTTTGGATTTATATGCTGTTTAATGTTGATGATCGCGTTATTATTCATATGCATCTGCTTACATATGCTATCGCTTCTTTCTGCTTCTCCTTCACATGTGTTTTGATCAGGAGATGCTGAACTCTTTCAGAGGATGTGTAATAGCGAAAAATACTACTGTATTAATGATAAATTCTGAAAATACTACTTTTAAATTAGGAATAACTAAATTATATATATTTATAAAAGTGATCACAACACATTCTTCCTCCAACTGGTCTCACCGGCATATTTACGCTAAAACTAATAAAATGTTTGTAGAATATTTAAAATAAACTAAACTGAAACAACTAGAATAATGGCATAACATTTCATATTCCAGGCTGAAACAATATTTTAAGTATTAAATAATATTTTCATAATAGCTGTATAAACCTAAAAATTCCTCAAACACAATACTGACTTCAAGCAAACTCTTTTCCGAAACAAATGTTTCTAAAACTGATGATCTTTGGAAAATTTACAATAGACAAAAGCCAGTTTGAGATTCACTTAGATCCAAAATTTTAAAAATGGCACTCAATAGCATTTCTTGCAAAAAAGTTGGTGCCTGAAATTATGATTATTTCCTATTTTTTGTGTGACGTATAGCATGTAAGAAAGCCAGTACATCCAGGCCACTTGGGGGAGCTCTTACCTCGTCCCATTCTGAAGTGAACGAAGGTGATTTTTCCAGCCTTCTCTTGGCGGTGCTGCAGTTGGACACGGACTCACTTCTCCCACCTAATCCCGTCTCTTCCTCACCGGGCGGGGACACCAGCAGGTCGGAGTCGGACTTGGAAAGGCTACGCGCTAGCTTGAGATCCCCCGGCGGAGGCATCCTTCTCGTCAGCGGAAGATCGCGGGCCGGCGAGTTGCGTTTCGGTGAATCTCGTGGCTCTTTGTGGACCGTGGCGTAGATAGCTTTGGGGTCAGTGTCCTGGAGAATGGTTTCCACGGTGACCACTGATTTGAGATGGGGAGCGGAAGTGTTGGAAGCCTCACCGGACTTCCCTGCAGAGGACGGCAGTCTGAACGCCTCCTCCCGACAGTCGACCACCGGCGAGGAGCCGTGAAGCAGACCAGTGAACTGCTCAGGAACAGCAGCGCTTATATCCAGACCATGCGATGAGCTCTCTGTGAGAGAGAGAGAGAGAGAGACAGTTACAGACAGATTGTGGAGCAATATCTAGTCCAGATAACATGAATCCACCCACTCTGCTACTGTCCAGTGCCTGAAACAGATCTGTTATTGTTTTCTGACTGGAAAAGAGAGAGAGAGAGAGAAAGAAAGTTGGGCTCACCAATTCCAAAGTGCCAGAGTTACAGGATTCCAAGCGCAGTCTATAAGCAGCTGACATTTCTCCATAGAGATCTGTTTGTGACTTGCTTGTTCTATTCCCTCTCTCTCTCTCTCTCTCTCTCTCTCTCTCTCTGTCGTACTGCTAACAAGCAGACAGCTTTATAAGGCTTGCCTCCAGAGAAGTTATGCCTCACTAAGGATTCCCTTCATTATGAGTGGCAAGCCTGAAACAGGATCCCACAGAGATGACTGTGAAATAAACACTCGGTCTTTCTCACAAACACCTCTTTACCACACTACTCTGCGTTGGGTTCTTAAAAATTAAATCCCTGCTTTGTGATTGTGAAAAATCCTTGTCCCTGAGTAGCACACTTACAGATCTCTTCTTGCACTATCTCTCTGGCCTGAAACATACTATGGGCAGGGACACGAACACTTCTTTGCTAGCTTGATTTCAAGAAAGAGTTGCATTCTCAGCATCACCACAGGGAGCACTATAGCGTACGTTAGTGCAAATCACCTTCTCCCATAGTCAGTTTTCTCTATAAGTTCAACTACTGCTATGCTGGACGAAACGATCTTGCTGAATTCGTTAGAAAAAGTTGTTTTTATAGATCCAAAAGATGCCTTCCCGACTATATGTGACCATGGACCACAAAATCAGTCATAAGTCGCACGGGAATATTTGTGGCAATAGCAAACAAAACATTGTATGGGTCAAAATTATCGAGTTTTCTTTTATGCCAAAAATCATTAGGATATTAAGTAAATATCATGATCCATGAAGATATTTTGTACATTTCCTACCTTAAATATATCAAAAATTTATTTTTGTGAGTGGATGCAGCACAATTGCCAACAGAAATGGACAACATTAAAGGCGATTTTCCTAATATTTAAAACATTTTTGCACCATCAGATTCCAGATTTTCAAATAGTTGTATCTCAACCAAATATTGTCCTATCATAACAAACCATACATCAATGGCTTATTTCTTCAGCTTTCAGATGATGTATAAATCTCAATTTAAAAAAATGTATCCATAAGACTGGTTTTGTAGTCCAGGGTCACATATAGTAAGGGGAAACGGTATGTTAAATGAGTAGTATGTCCGAATTCATACATAAACTGTTGGTTTTGAGTCCCCGGATGACATGCTACTTCCACTGAGATTATGAAGTGTGCATCTGATGGACACTTTACTATCCCATGAGACCACGGGAGAGAATTTATGAATGGCATTGACTGACACAGACAAAAATGACGATTCAAAGTCACATGACAATGACAGCATGGCGGATGTAGTACGTCCATTCTACACACATTCATTCTATATAGGACATATTTTTTATTATCGCAAATTTTTTATAGAATATAGTAGCTACTCAGACTGTATGCCATTTTGGATGCTGCTAGACAGACATTTCAAGGAAACTATCGCCCCCTTACAAAAAATGCAAGTATGGGAATGTACAATTGCAATTTGTTGGCCAACATTCACATCTGTGCTTGTGCTCTTGCGTAGACTCTGTTTCTGGCCTAAACAGAACACTGCAAACACACAAACACAGACTATGGGATAAACCTAACCCTAGGATTCAGATATGACCCAGGTGGCTGGGCAAACAGGTGTTTGCCTGTGGTGTTTGGTGACCAGAAAACCAAGGTCAGAAACATTCTGTATGCAAATACAAACATACAGCAAACACTTGTACAATACTGGACACAAATCTTTCAATACTGGAAGTAACAAACCTCAAGGGGGTGACACGGTTACTTTCATGACTTCTCTGGTGCAATTAAACTTTTTTATTATTTTTTTTAATTAAAGATTTATTATTATTCCGGCAGCTAGTGTAACTAGTCCTCCCATTCAGAGTGGGATACAAACCAGCATCAAGCAAGTGTGCGTCTTGTAGGCAGTGAAGTAGGGTTAACTTATTAGCAGGCATATGTAACACAAACCCACCTAAACCTAATTTCCACCTGGGTCACGGCACCAAATATAAATGGTCCTACTCGTACTGCTCAGAGCGGGATTTGAACCAGGGTCAACCAACATGGGAGGAAGGCGGTATTAACAAGGACTCTAAAGAGCACAGCCTCCAGTGCAAGAGTTTAACTCCAACTGTAATCAGACACTTCTGAACCACATAATTAGGGTGCTCGGATTACTTGAAAACAATAGCCAATCGGTTTGGCTTAAGGCCAGGGGAGTGAAGTTTACCTGCACAGCTCTGGCCTCCATTAGACTAGCTATAAATATGTTGACAGTTAAACCAAAATCCCTTTTCAAGTCAAGTCATTTCACTGTGGACAACTTGGGAATAAACTATTTTCAGTCATACAAGTACAGCAGCTGTCGAACGGAATGGGGAAATAATCAAGATTTTACCCAAGTTTTGCCCAACCCTCCAAGAGAACAAGAGAAAACTTGGACAGTTTATGCTAATGCCAGCTTTAGTGCAGTTGATAAAGCACATGTGTTAATTGTGAAATTTAAATACAATGCAACTATCCATATAATCGTACATGGTTTGTGTAAAAAAAACAACAACAAAAAAACAAATAGGAAATGTTCCACCTATCTCACGTTGTTGATGACAAGGAAATAACAATCAAACACAAATTCATCTGTCATATGGTAGAAGCCCCTAAACTAGGCAGACATTAACCTGAACAACTTTTATAACATTCTCACACCACACCATCAAAAACCTTTTGATTACCAACGTAAAATTTGGATCTTGAAGCTAAACCAGGTCCGTTAAGTTTGGCAATGCGAGTTTCTGTTAAAGTGAAATCATCTCAGCGCTAATGTTTAGTTTACAATAAACTACAACTTAGCAACTCTCTCCTGAGAGCTTAATATTTCAAGCTATCCAAGGAATTGTGAGTGAATAAACCGCCCACTCTGTGAGGGACTGGCGTGTGCCGAGGGACATTCAGACACAAGACCAGAACCATGAGTCTAATCACTTTCTCATGCAACACACCGCAACACACCCACACACACACAGATTAGGTCTTCAGTCTGTGTATGCATTTGTGACGTCATTTTAAATCAATAAGACCCTCTGGAGAAGATGAAGTCAGTGCTGTTCTCCATCCAAACCCAAGGCTTTAGTGTTAACAATACACATTGACAGCATTTTTCCATGTTTACTTTAACAACATGCCCGTTTCCAGGAACTACATGCATGCAGTGGTTAAATCATCCAATGTTCAATGAAATAAAAGCACTGTGGACATGTTTCAAGCCAAAGAACACCATAGCCCTGTTTCTAAACCTAGCGCCTCGCAATCTGCTGTCTACGTAACATTTTATGGTCACATTAGCGAACATTCTGTGAAATTTCATCTATCTTCATCTTCATCTATCTTCATGAGTGAAATCTTGTCTGGAAATTTTTCGCCCTCACAGGAAACTGTAGATTGTGTAGATTCCTATTGAAATGACTGGAGAAGTTTTTAAAAATTCACCTAGCAACAACAAATGTACACCTTCAGCAGCATACTAACTGAATTGAAACGGATCTGAAACCCTTTAAATACATTCCAGACACAAATAGCGGTCCCATGTGAATAACACAAGTCTAACACCAAGTCATTTCCAACGGAGTTTCAAGTTAGTATCTTGCCAACAATGCCATACTGTAACATGTTTAAAAGTGAATAGCCCATATGTATATATCATCACTGCAGAAGACAATATGATTTACTGGTCTTTGTTGTTCTCCAAGCTCAGGCTGGTCTGGAAGATAATCTCAAACTCAAATCAGATTAAGTGGGTTTAAGCGTTTTTTTCTTGAACTTTTTTCAGATCATGATCAGTATTTCTATAACATTTATCATAATTTTCCTGTTGTAAAACAAACTTACATATAACAAATTAGCTACTATAGACCTTACCAGAGAAACAAGTGCGCAGCCATCTTTAGAATAATGTTTTTGAACTTGTATATTTCTATAGCTCTGTATATTTCTATGGCATCGCTGTCGAATAGTAATTAGCTGGTGAAGTGGATTTATTAATTGTAGAGGTAACGAAAGTTATCACAAGCATTGTAATGTTTGAAGCGGATGTCATAACAAATGTCAGTAGACCAGGAAGATTTTTTAAACCGGGCGAGTTGTTATTTTAGCACTTCTGGCTTCATCGTCCCAAAGTCAATAGCTGTGTCCGAAATCTCCCACTACTCACTATATAGTGGACTATATAGTGAGCTCGCCATTTTGTAGTGCTGTCCGAATGTATAGTGATGATTATTATACCCTATATAGTCCACTCAATCTATCCCAGAATGCCTTTTGAAAAGTAGTGTACAATCGATGGTCACTAACCCAAGCCCTACATACCATCATGCATTGCGCTGATTGTAAAAAAGACGGACGGGCGACAGCAATGACGTAATCAACAGAGCCGAGAGACGATCGAGTAGTGTCCGAAAGTGGTGTTTCTATTATGCTGGTGAGCTCACTATGTAGTGCTCTACTCCCTACCCCCTACATAGGTGATGAGTGGAGATTTCGGACACCCCCTGAGTGGAGATTTCGGACACAGCCAATGTGTTTTTTACAGTAAATAGGGTTTTGGTTAAATGGCTGAAATAAGGTCTGCGGTGAACAGAAGCTCAAGACACTTTCATGTTTTATTCTACAACATAAAATACATCAGTATTGCCCACTCATGATTTTTTTAAGCTGCTACGCGTCTTGAAAAAGGAGGATGCTAACAAGTGGCTAATGGCTAACAGGTAAACTCAGTCCGCTTTTACAGCCTCATTATGCTTATAATTGTGCTCTTATAAACTATTCTAACTCAAACGGTCTGGGAAAATGTTTTAGGTAAAAACTGAAAGAGTTGTGGGAAGCTTAGTGACGGTGACGTTGAAGTCATGTGACCATCGTTTATAGCCTTTAGCTTTTTACTTCTGGCGACTGCATTTAGGCTTCAAAAATCATTAAAGTGGCAAGTAGGCTTCAAGTGTGATCATCTGTGCTAATTATCTTGATGGACAAAACGCGCAAGAGTCATAAACATTTGTTGATCACAGAGCTTGTTTTTTTTACTTTAATCCAAAAGCCTATGGAAAAATCGTATTGGGTTGTTCTTGAGGGAGCCAGTGCAACCGACAACAGCCGGTTGTCCTACAAAATGACGCCATACCCGCACCACACTACTACTAGGAATAATGTCCATTATTTCACTAATTTTTTTAAAAATAGAAGGCTGTGCACTATGTATACAGTGTTTGCACTGAGCAAGTTGAACACATCCAAGCACACTTGAGCAGTGCTGACATCTGATGAGCTGAAGTAATGTCACCCGTCAGAAAGTTCTAGGGTAACAGGCTCAGTTCAGCCCTCAGCTGTTGCATCTCCTCAGCTAAGTGCTAAGAGCGTCGAGAGGTGCGTGCCAACGGTGAGAAGCGTTTATTAAAAGAGGGAAGGGACGTCTAAAACACACATGCTTTTGCACTCAGGATGAAGCTTTCATCTCCACAGCACTAAGGTCAGAACCTCCTACAAGTCCTCAATACATCAACGCATCGCTCCCGCTGTGAGAGCCAGACATGAGGAGTATGACAAGCGTACACCCTGTTATTTGGGCGTGTGTCTACAGAGTGATTTCCTGCAGGGTCATTGACAGGTGCGGAGCGCAGTACGACAGTGGAGGTGGCAGCTGAGGTCTATGAAGCTTAAGGGACGAGAAGGGCAACGAGACGCTCTGCTGTTTGTTTTGAAACACGAGGAGAGTGCAGGGGCTTTCATATAACTTCCACTGGCATTTATCACACGTACCAATGCTATGAAAATCCAACCGTATTAGAACAAGAACTTTATACCATGCTACAATATAATGGCTTTATATGTGCGCAAGTTTCACCTTTAGAGTGAAACTTAGCCGTAATGGCATTTCTCTTGGGCTCTTGGCCAGTAATGTTAACTAGAGTCGTGTTACACTGAGTAAACATTGTTCTAAGTTAGGCAAGGATTTCTGAGTGACGACTTTAGGGGGATCAGAGAGGGACACAAACACAAATGCACTGGACAAATGTCCACTTTTGGTGTACCAAATCCTACCAATATTCCTGCTCCAAAACTGTTGACAATTGGAGATATTTTGGAATAGGTCACCCAAAAATGAAAATTTAGAAAACTTGTATTGTGTTTTAATGGGGTTTTTTGTCGTTGGGGCTTGATGACGTCACTAGTTCCACATTCTATGGAAAGGAGCAGCGTGAATGAACATTCTTCAAAATTTCTGATTTTGTGTTCCACAGTAAAAAATAAAAATAAAAATACAGCATACAGAATTTGGAAGACCTGTGATGGATTTTTTAACTTTTTTCTCCTACCTCATTATCTCCATTACACAAGTTGATGTGAGTGAATGCCAAGATTTGTCCGAGAAAGCTTAAGTTTAGCAAGCAAATGCAAACGTTTTTTCATTTTTTTTTTTCGCATGTCCCTTTAGGGGCTCCGTAGGAATGACATAATACATAAAATAATTTTTTCCTTTAAATACAGCCCAAAAGCACAAGTCTCAGACAAAAAGCAAGCATTTTAAAGAGTAAAGATCATGTAGTCTAATTAGTTTGATACACATTTGGTTGTTAAATCACAGTTGTCACTTAACCGGTTATACTGTTATTCAACTATGGCAGCAACATTGTAAAGGCCAGTTCTTAGTGTTTACGGTGTCATTAGGAAGTGAGCGTTCACATATGCACACACTTACCTCCAGACGTCTGGCCTGTGCTAAAAAGAGGAGCCGGCGGCTGCAGAGTGTTTGTGTTGGACGCTGGAGGTCGTAGGTCAATGTGTGTGCCGGTCTTTCGCTGCAACAATAACACCAATATTCACACATTAAGGAATGTCTAGTTTTAATCAGATGTGCAAATCACACAACAGATGTTGCATACAGATGATAATTGACTGGCTACTGCACACTAGACAGTGTTCGGACAGCATGACAGATTTGAAAAAAGTAAATAAACAACAAAGCTCTGTTTCAAAAACTTAAAGCTTCCTATGCAGGCAGCATTTTAAGGCATCATGGGTAACTCCAGAATCCTGACCTGAAGCCTGAACTCAGTTTCTCTGCCTTTTAATTTACTTCGTTTTAGCAGCATAGCATGCTATCTTTCACAAAGGAGGCAAACCAAGAAATACAAGACAGCAAACAATAGAAATGTAGATTATAAATAAGCATATTTCATTTAATACTGAAAAATCAAACAAAAAATTTATTATTTCACCAAATAATTGTGTTTGCTGTATAGTTTTATGCTTTATGTATCAAGCTATTAGCTTAGCGACATGCTAATATTAAACTGCTGGAATGCATTGAGTCGACGAGTCTCGTGTGAAACACTGTGTTAATGCCTAAAGAGTTTTTAATCACTCACTTATGAGGTGTCATAGCAGTTGGGATCTTGCCTTATAAGCCTATGTAGGAATTAGGCAGTGAGGTTTTGGCACAAGCCTAATAATCAATATTTCTCACCTGAGGTAGGACACTCTTGGCTGAGACGTCCACATCTGGAGATAAAGACATTAAGTTATGTCAATGATAAAATAAACAACAAAAGATGGCAAAAGAAGGTCCTTTTTTCCCCCTGTAAATTTGGGATATTTTGAGTGACTTCACTTTTAAGACATTTCCTATCCATTTGAAACTGTGTTATTTTAGCATTAGTTTCAGGTTTCATTTTCATTTTTATTTGAGTAAGTTGTAGTAATTTTGTTGGGCTTTTTGTCATTTTTTTAACCAGGGTTAACCAGGTTATTGGTCTAAACAGTTTTGGTTCTTCAGAAGAAATTTTGTTTAGGCACTAAACCAAAAATAGCCACCGGGTGAAACCCATATTTCATTGATTTTTTTTAAAACATTCCTCTTACAGAAATTAATACATTTCAGTCATAATATCAGTTTTATCACAAAACAGTCACCAAATATGGAACCTCGAGTCTCAGACCTTTACGATGATATGCGTTTTGTCCATAGACAGTAAAAGAAATGGACACAGCGACCCCATAGACTTCAACGGAGAAAAGTGAAGTCAATTAGAAGCACTCACTTCCAGTGCGCCTGAAGCGTACTGCGCAGGCTCAAACTGAGCTTGACGACGTAGATGTAACGTAAGCAGCATGTCTGACAGTGGAAGTCT
Source organism: Semotilus atromaculatus (assembly GCA_031834385.1). Lineage (NCBI taxonomy): Eukaryota > Metazoa > Chordata > Actinopteri > Cypriniformes > Leuciscidae > Semotilus > Semotilus atromaculatus. The sequence goes on along the minus strand of JAULUF010000026.1, from coordinate 20,907,229 downwards.
TCTACTGGCTGTGCCAAGAGAAATCTGAATTCCTCAAAACGCTGTTGAAAATATTTTGTCCCGTTGCTTTTATGGACTCTCTATGGGCTTCTCCCTTGACTTTATCGGACTTTACGCCTCCTCGTCCCCCCAATTGCCTCATAGACAGTAAAAGATTGCCCGTGAGCTTCTCCTCCTGTCTATACGGTAATTTCTCTACTGTGCGACAGAGAGTCGCGTGGTATGACGTAATCGTTAGCCTATTTTTACAAAAACTGCTTCTACGGGGCCATAATGTAAGATACAAGGTAATGGAGCCCTTTATACATTGTTGTGTTTCTTTAGAAATAAACAATGGACAAATGGAGTCTTTAAACGCCTCAGATGTAAAGTTATTCGCAAAGTGACACAAAAATGAATGGGAGTCAATGGGATGCTAACAGCAGGTGAAGGCTTGTTAGCCAATGGCGGCCCCCTGGCAGACTTCAGTTTCCGGCTGGTGGATTGGTTTAGTCAAATTGAAAAAGATTTGATTATAAAATAGTGCAGTAAATTTTGTAATATGATACATGACAGCGCTCACTAGGGGGGGGAGGAGCCGGCTTAAATGTTTAAAATAACATTTACATGTTAACGCAATGTCCAATTTCAGTTTTCACAGGATGAATTTTGAGGGTTAAAGGTTGTATCAGTGATTTCAGGCCCAAAAACATTCATCTAATCTTTCCTAACGATCCGCTAGCTGCCCGCCCCATAAGCATGCCGTCCAAAAACCGCGTCTCTGTAGGCAGCCTAGGCTCTGAGATCTGCACACAAAAACAAATGGGTACACCACCACTCAAAACCAAAACAAACAGTGTTCCAACCAATCACCGACAGGGGCGGGTGTTGCTCTGGCCAGCCGTGCACGAGCTCAAAACCTCACAACACCCGCCCCTGTCGGTGATTGGTTGGAACACTGTTTGTTTTGGTTTTGAGTGGTGGTTGTACCCATTTGTTTTTGTGTGCAGATCTCAGAGCCTAGGCTGCATACAGAGATGCGTTTTTTTGACAGCCTGCTTATGGGGCGGGCAGCTAGCGGATCGTTAGGAAAGATTAGACATTTATTTTTGGGCCTGAAATCACTGATACAACCTTTAACATTTTTAAATGACACCTAATTTATGATGATTACTAAAACGTGATAGGGGAAAAAGGCAGTAAAAAAGTGGACACTTACAGTTAAACAGGTTAATTTGTTTTTATTTTAGTTTTAGTAATTCTAGTACTTCATTAAGTTGCAAGCCAACATTTCTCATTTTCATTTAATATGTTGTTTTATTTCAGCTTCATTTCAATTATCAAAAAAAGTCTTAGTTTACAATAACAACAATGTTCAAAATCACTTTTTGTTTTTCAAAGAACGACTAGATTTAACATCTGATCTTATAGCACAGCATAATGTTGTAGTTCAGTGATGACAGTATCATATGCCTACAGTTATTGGGGGTTTGCTCTCAATATGGCTCAGACTTTGACATTGAATACAATGAAAGAAGAGTAATGTTATGATTGTTAGGGGAGGACAGGAAACTGTCTGGTATTGACCTTTAGGTATGCGATGAGGCTAAATACAGTGTTAATTTTGACAGCAGATTTTGATTTAGTTTTAGTCAGTCTTTTGACTAAAATGCCATTTAGTTTTAGTCCTATTTTAGTCATCTGAATTGTTTTAGTTTTAGTCTAGTTTTAGTCGACAAAAATACAATAAGATTTTAGTAGACTAAATCTACTGTAGATTTAGTCGACTAAAATCTTATTGTATTTCTAAAATTTAATGGGTTTAGTTAAATTGTAATGCATTAATTTAGAATTTCTCTTACATTTCCAAACCCATTATATATTCCCGTATAAAACATTTATTAACCTGTTAATATTAATGATTTTTAAAGTTTGAACATGCAATACAGACTTAGCACTGTGACATAAAATAATATCTTAAAATTAAATAAAAACACTTCTAAAGTAGAACAGTCGCTTTTTTTTTCTTCAATGAATGATTATGCAGTCTTTCTTACATACATAATTCTTTATTCTTTTAAGCAGACATATTTATTTGTATGAATTAAATATAATTAATCCTTATTAAAGCTATTAAAGAGCAGTGGATGCTTTTCTCTTTTTATTTTGTTGTTTGATTAATATTAAGAGCACAGAAGGCATTATGTTTATTACACACTGTCACTTTAAGACCGAGTGTGCAGATCCATGCACTGATGCACATCCGATATTCTCACAGCTGTACGCCCTGTAAAGACTGACTGCGTTTACGTGAATACTCTCCAAAACGGACATTTAGACATAATGTTGTGTGTATTTGTCCATTCAGACGCGAAAGAGAGCTCAGTTCAGTCCTTGCGCGCTGTATAGCTGTCTATGTGCAGGGCTGCACGCGTCGGGTTAGTGTGTGTGTGTGTGTGTGTGCGCACACGCACAGAAAAAAAAAACAGAATAAAGCTCTCTTTCGCGTCGTCAATCTTATTCAGATCTATCCATATGTCTGCTCTTCTCTTTCTCCCAGACGTTTACATTTTTGAACGATTTATGAGACATGCATCAAGGGCACATGGCACTCCTGTTCCGCCGTAGATCAGCACGTTACAGTACAAATGTGCGCATCTTCCACAAACGCAAATCAGTTCTGAATGGATCTCTTCCCCAATCGTCCCTCCCTAACATTTTCGTCTAGTTTTTATTCGTTGACGAAAATGTCAATACATTTTCGTCTGAGTTGTCGTCGGTTTTGGTTTTTATTTAGTTTTCGTCTGTGAAAAAATGTTGTTGACGAATCATTTTCGTCATTATTTTCGTCAACGAAATTAACACTGGCTAAATACTTACGACATTATATAACTGAGAACCAGTCTGATGATAGGGACATTTATAGACAGTGTTGTATGATCTATGCAAAAGCTAATACATTGATCGCAATTTTGGTATGTGCTCTGGATCTGTGAAGACTGCACTTTTTAGAGCATGTTGCACCCCTATGTATACTGGCCATTTGTGGCGGCGCTGCAGAAAGAGCCGCATGCAGAAACTCAATGTAGCATATAATGAGGCTGTTGCTTAAAGTGCCACGATGGAGAAGTGCAAGTCAAATGTTTGTCAGGGCTGGCGTGCCCACCTGTTCTGCGCAATATCATCTACAGATGTATGTGTAGGCGATTCTGCAAACAGCTTAACATTAACGAACCGGCCCTAAATTCAGTCAGGTTCTCCTCCAGTTTGTGGAACCATTGGCGTTCTAGCCTATACGTAAACTTGTTTTTTTGTGTTTTGTTACTGTTTGTGTTTTGGACCATGTGTGTCCTTAATAAAGCTTTGATGATGATGATATATTTATGAGGGGCATATGCAAATTGGCAAATCTATAAAGCTTGTGTGAGGTCTCAGAACCGCATCGAAGACGACCCACATCACCATGCCAAAATCATCTATGAAACGTGTAAACGTGTCCATACCTCTCTTGTTGTGTGTGTTGTTGGGGATTTTGGTCTGTGCGGTGACTAGCAGTTCATATGTGTGGTCCTCCTCTTCCAGGGGCTCAACGCGTTCATCCACACTGCTGTTAGTGTGGACCGCCTGAGAGAGAGAGAGAGAGAGAGAGAGAGAGTGTCAGTTCAAGCAGAAAACACTGGCATAAAAAGCAATCGCTTATTTCACAGTCCGTTTTGCTTTATGAGCAGCAGCACTTTGAAAAAGATGACCTTTCTAATAACAGCAGGTAACAGAGTCAAGTCTGAATGTCTGTCATTTATATGGCACAGTCCAGTGAGTGATCATTTTAGCTGACACTGCATGAACGTATAAAACAAGCGTTGGAAAGTCTGGTTCAGTTCAGAGTGTTTCACAAAACTGAGTGAATCTCTGTATCTAGCCGGAGTGTGTTGGTCATGGGCTCCTGAGTCTTTCAGACAGAGGGTTTGCTGTGTGTTGCAGAGACCCACAGCATTGATATTCATGAGGATGCTGTTTGATTTGGGTAGACGTGCGGAAACAGCAGTCAGCGAGTGGAAAGACAGATTCAACAGCCTCTCCGCCACAATGCTCATTCCTCTGCTCTCCACCCTGTGCACTGCTGCCAATGATTCATGTACAAATTAAATATAGATAAAGTACAAACAAAAAAGGTTCATTTTTTAAAAACATATAGCAGCTGGGTGTACCATGTAAAAATCATGGCAATTATTCACTATACAATTATTCTTTTTTATGTTGGTTAGTCATTGAAAACCTACTATGTTTTTGTTGTGGTTTGTGGCAATTTGTTTTTTTGTAGATATATTCATACATTATAGAGAGCAACAGTCAGGTTCCAGAAATAAAAACTTCCATAGGGAAATTGATATTGATTTTGAAACGTAATTTATAAACCTTTAAAGACTGCTTTACTGTGAGCAACGAGTTTGTTAATCCATCATTTCAGCTTATTTTTTTAAATAATCGTGTTTAACAGCAGAATTCATGGTGAAAAACTTCATTACCCATAATGCTGTACCGCAAATTCCACCAATCAGAGGAACAAGAGTTGAAACCAGCAGAGCGTGCTAAAAGAGTCGTTTAGCTCCGCTCGACTCCATCTCTCGATGCTCTCAAAATACTGAAATGTTCGCATATATGCTTATTTTGCAATAAAATTAAAAACATATTGCTTTTATACATATAATCAACATTATTAAATAAGTAACTTAATGTTGCTCCATCGTTTTTAATTCATTATGCGGTTCGCAATGCTTCATGGGATTGTAGATCTTGTACCTTTGTCTTTTTGTCTGATTTTCAAAAAAGATTTTCTTTTTTGCTTCAAATCAAGGTTTGTAGTGTTATAGAGTAGCGTTGTGATTCACCTAATAGCTGAAATAACTCTTGCACAAAGACTTTTTTACAATGAGAAAAATTAAAGGAAAAATACTACCGGAACCATCACCACTGAAAAAGGGGGCACTAATGCACTCGATTAATTAATTGTACTATGGTGAATAAGCAAATGGAAATGGCTGCTTCATGACCAATTTGAAAGTTTTGTGTGTCTGCCAGTAGAAGGCAAATTGCGACAATTGCATGTGAATGGGAAATGTTGATCATAAATAAGAACTTTTCATTTCAACACCGGAAAATAAGTCCCCCAATGTTTGTGTGTCCTGTGAATTTTTGTTTATTGAGTATAAAGCTATTAGCTTAGCAACATGCTAATACCAATGCATTTTGAGTCATGGTCATAGCTAAATACCACAATGATACATCCACAACACAAATTAGAGATTTTAAATGAAGTAAACAGAGAGGTTAACATTCCTGAAGAAATCTATTGACAAGTAAAAGTACAAATATATACTACTCTACTGAATCTGATGGAGGCAGATATTGGAAACACCATTGTCAATCACATGTGCCACAGGAACCACTGGGCTGTTCTTCCAGACGTTTCTTTAAGGATTCCAGACTTTATTTGATTTTATGTGAAATGTGAACCAAACACTGGAAGTCTGAACAGATTTTACCTCAGAGCTGAGCTCTTCTTCCAGTGCAGACTGATTCTGTGGAGGATGGCGCTCTTTCTGTCAGAAACATTCAACTCATTTACTATCAAACATGGCGAAACCTTTTCTTTTTTTAAAGAAAGACATGAAGAAATTGAGGTTACACTTTATTTTAAGGTGTCAGTGTTACAGTGCAATTATGCATTTAAGTAATAGTTAACTACATGTACTTACTATGGCGTTATATTTAGGGTTAGTTACATGTAATTATGCATAATTTACAGTCATTACTACAGTAACTACATGTAACGTGTAACAAGGACACTGTAAAATAAAGTGTTACTGAAGTTCAAAGTGAACACCGTGATGGACCTGTAATTAAAAGTCTCCATCTAGTGGAGGAAACTACTCCACCAAATCTTCAGATTTCACAGAAAGAAAATCATTGAAAAGAAAACTAAAGCAACGACCAATAAAACTGTGCGCACTGCGTCATCATTTCATTTATTGTTTAAAAGGCAAAAACAATTTGATAAAATATACTAAAGTTCAATAAATATCTTAAATGCATAATTAAATATTAACATAATAATCATAATTCTTCTGCCAAGTAATATAATTCATTAACTGCTTTTAATTAATATATAATGTGTGGCCACAAGTGCATTTAAAAGTATTTAATGAAGACTCATCCAATCAGATTCTAGACTCAAAACTACGATTTTATAAATATCAATATATACACATTTCCTCATCTGAATTGCCTCCTTTGCTAGCATATTTCTTACATATAGAACTAAGAGTAAAATTTCATATACACTGCCGGCCAAAAAAACCTTGCTGTTAGGATATAAATAGGCAAAAGCTTAAGAGTCTATGACTAGATCATTATTGCAGTGATTATTATGTTTATATCATGTTATACGTTCGGAAACAGTTCTTCTAACCGTAATTGATGGAGTGTGTAGATTTTACTTTCTTAAACAACCATGTAGGAAGACACACCATGGCCATATTCCAGGATGACAATGTCAAGATTCACCAGGCTCAGATTGTGAAAATGGTTGGGAGGAACATTAACAATCATTTTCACACATGAATTTAAACCTCTGAGTCCTGACCTTAAATTCATTGATGCACATTGATCTTCATAAAAAGTAACATCACAACATTTATTTCCATAAAGAGGTGCATCAATTGTTGTTCAAGATATTTGTATTGACAATGCAAGAGTCCAGCACTCTGTAAAGTCTCCTCCAGCACATACCAAAGACTTTAAGGTGCCAGTTCATGTGTGGAAATGATTCTTCATGCTCCTCCCAAATTTTTTTTTACAATTTGATCCTGATGAACCTTGACCTTGTCATCCTGGAATATGGCCATGGTGTGTCTTCCTACATGGTTGTTTAAGAAAGTAAAATCTACACACTCCATCAGTTAGGGTTAGAAGAACTGATGGGTAGAGAACAACAAGGATTTCAAAGACAGAAATATTGGTATATCGAATCCTCACCTTCCCGGCTTCACTGTCGGGCCGCCCGGAGTCTCTGTCCGAGGACTTCCCGCTGGCCAGGCTGTCGAGAGAGTGACACGAGGACGCCTCAAACAAGGCTTCGTACGGGCTCTCTTCCACGGGGGCCGGAGACAAACCGGATATGAGCTCACTGACCTGCTGCTCCATTTCTCCTGTGAAAACACACATTTACACATTACAACATCTGTACAGCAAAGGATACAGTGAGCGTCAGCATCATTTGTATTTGGAGAGGGAGACAAAAAAAGCATTGCTGAGAGAGAGGAATCAGGATATGCCACTGGCCGGACTCAACTCCAATATGACATTCATTCATTTATTAATGTTCACCCCCAGATAATACAAATGACCAAATACAAGGAGATGTACCAAACAAAATTTAAAACAAGACTATATTCAGGATGGAATAATGGTGTAGTTAAAAATAAATAAATAAATACATAATAATAATAATAATAATAATAAAAAAAGTAAATTAGAACACAATATGCATTGATAAAAAATTTTAAAAAGTAGTATTGCTGCGTTCACGTCTTGTCGTAATCGCTAGACGAATTTATGCGTTTCTATGGTAAAACAATTAACAGCAAAAACAAATGTGTAATTTAGTCCCTGTTTACACCTGGTGTTAAGATGAGTTTCAGTCGATCGGATCACAAGTGGACGAGAGACACACATTCCCGTTTACACCCGGTGTTTTAATCCGTCTCCTTTGTCCACTTTCAACCACTTCTGTCCTGATTTCTTCGAGGGGAGGGTCTATGGGCAGGGAAATGTATGGACTTTTTCAAATCTTTCGATCTAATGGTTGAAATAAGCTCGTGCAGTTTACATATGAACACGACCAGAGACGACGGAAAAAAGAGATGTTGGATCTCCAGCCGACAAAATTAAATCCCGTCTGGCTAGAGCTCTTCTCATAATGTTAGTCATTACGTCAGTGTGTGGAGAGTAGCCGGGGTTTTGTAGCTGTTTGAACACATTCGACCACATGAGCGTTTACACTACGATAACAATCTGGTCGAATGTGTTTTCAACTACCTCTGGAAGTGGTGGAAAGTGGACAAGCTCAAAGCGTTTTAGACCCGTTTACTCCTGTGTTTAGTGTTGTCCACTTCATCCGATCGACCGAAAGCATCTTAATACCAGGTGTCAACAAGGTCTAAGTAAAATTTCACCCAAAAAACCTAGAGCACATGATGACAGCTGAAGTTTTTCTCTGACCTTTTCTCTTGGGGCTCAGGCTCTCTTGAGGAGGAGGCACCGGTGGAGGAGGGAGGCTCGTGTCTGACGGACGCCCGCTCATGTGAGCTACAGAGACACAAGACAAGCGTGAAACTGAGGACCAGAGCAGGAACCGGCGCAGTGGTGTGTGTGAGGTCGGCTCCAGACGTACCTTGTATGAGGGAGGCGATCTGTCGGCTCTTTTGAGAGGGCATGTCTCTAACAGTGTCCAGCGCTGTTAGATTCTTACAGTCCACGATATTCACATCAATACCTGAAGAACATTCAGACAGAGCGTCCTGGGGACATTTCCGGTAGTCAAAGGACTGGTAATTTCTGAGTTTGCCTTTGTTTTTACCTGCGTTGAGTAGTTTTTGTACTACTTCGGTCTTTCCGAATAGAGCTGCTTCGTGAAGGGCGCTGCCTTTCTCTGTCTGTGAACGAACACAACGACACTTAAATAATACGATAGCAAAGTTGCGAAGGTTAAAAGGTTGTGTACATTGTGTTTCAGGTCAGTTGACGGCAATAGCCGAGTCCGATGTGGCATATCAGAACCCAGTGGAGAGCAGACAGGCTCATTTTCACACTGCACTGGCTTTCTCAGTATGTTATCACACAAAGCAGACTGTGTGAATGTGGGCCGCTGCTCTGAGTGAGAGGCAGATGGCAGGTTGTTACTGTGAAGTGTGTGAGCAGGTTCCTCAGGTAGGGACAGTGTTCTGGCAAGGTGTTAGAGCTGTTAGCTCAGATCACGGTGAGAAACTGGTAAAACCACCTGTCATGACTGTTAAAAAGCTCAGCCAACACACACCTGCACTGAAATGCACATGAAATTACTTCTACGATTTGACATCCAAGAAAATGTACATGATGCAAAATATGCATGCAGCAGAAATAGTAAAAGTATTGTAGTATGGTAGTATGCTATTTCACATATAGCCCAAATCATCTTGGGTGATTAAAACTCCCTGTGGTGAAGAATCCAGCTTTTAATGTGGTTTATATGTGGTGTGTTTAATATGCTTTAAGACAAACCATGTGCAAATTCATAAGTCGACACCATTGCTGAGTATTTTCTCTTTAAAACTGCAGTGAACCAAAGACAGTCTCAAAAACATGGTTTGAAATCGCTGGTGTTTCTGACGTCACAAACGACCTTGTAACCAATCAGGTCAACGTGAGTGGATCTCTGAGCTGGTGTGAGTGAGTGGAGGCGGGGCTCATTTACATATTCATAGAACCACGTATACTAAATGAGGGTGTGGAGTTACATTCAAGCTATTTTAAGGCATGAAGGTTTCACCGCACTTTTGAACTCCCTTAAACACCAATGAGGTCCGTCCTCACACGTTAAGCAAGTACGGTTGAGCTTCCAATTACCATATTTCACGTTCACTGATCAATGTTTATAAGTGAATAAAAGCCTAAATTAAATCGATCACGCCTAATTCGATCAATCGATCGCATCTCTTCAGAATACTTGGATTGAACTGCTCGATTCATATGGATTTATTTTACAAACTCTTAATGAACGTTTTGAAATGTCAGAGTTCTTGTTTAACAGACCGTCAACGGAGGGACAGAAATCTCACAGATTGCATTTAAAAAGATCTTCATTTGCGTTATAAATATGAAGGTCTTACAAATTTTGAAAGACACGAGGGTGAGTAACTGATGCAAGATTTCCGATTTTTGGTTTAATCGTGGCACTGTGATATTGGGCCCAGACGTCCTCACCTGGTAGTTGATGTCGACGCCGGCGGCCAGCAGCACCTCCACCACGGGCAGGTGTCCGTTGCGCGAGGCCAGGTGGAGAGGCGTGTGTTTCTTGGTGTTGGAGCTGAGCAGGTTTGGATGAGCGCTGAGCAGAAGTTTGACCACCTCCAGCCTGCCGTAGAGAGCGGCCAGGTCCAGCGGCGTCTCAAACTTGTTGTTGCGCATGGTGGGGTCGGTCAACTCCTCCAGCAGCAGCTGCACCACCCGCGTGTGCCCGTACTGAGCCGCACAGTGCAGAGGCGTCTCGTTGTCGTTGTTCTGCGGAGGAGAGGACGGAGAGATGTTGATGGACAGATAGTGCTTGGGCCTGAAAAGTGTGACAAATAAACCATTTTTCAAGAGGCAAATTTCAACGGTGAAATCCAGGAAGTTGTAGACTTCGCTGAAGACCCGAGGTGGTAAAGGTTATGTGAGCATCGCTTCGCATTGGCAATAGAGCCCGCTTTTAGGAGAACGACACAAAAAACAAGATCAGCCGAAACAGAGCAGGATCGTGGAAGATTGGAACTTTTTAAAAATACACACAACTTACACCGTTATTCAGACAATGATTTTATGGAGAAAGACAGAGAGAGCAGAAGAGGACATGCAAGCTTGACCGCATGCTGACAACTCACACACACTCAAAGACCCACTATCATTGCTTAAATACTCATTTTCAGCACTAGATGCGTTACAAATTTATTTTTGTGAAATTTCATGGCTTATAAAGTGTGTTTGTTTTATCTTTAAATCAATGGCACTTGATTCGATATGTTGTCTTTATATTCACACTAAGTGTGGTTTAAGTATATTTGGGACTATATGTGCACTACTTTACCGTCACTTTTGATCATTGGTCAAAATCGCAGACATTGGTTAACTATCACTCTTGGTATTTGCATTATTATATTTAAAGGTGCCCTAGAATGGGGTTATTTTATTATTTTACAATGTTTCCAGGGTTGCCCTTATAATGTTAGTATGTTTTTTAGATCAAAAATAGTCATAATTTAGAAATGAAAGGCATTCTTTCTAGCCTGATTTTAGACTCTGATGTGAACGCTCTGTTTGAAGGGGCGTGTCTGCTGTGTGTAACCGGCCTCTGCTGTGATTGGCTGACAGGCTTGCATATGAAATGAACTCTCTCGAATACTTTTACTACATATATTATACGTGTTTACTATTACAGCTATCGAGATTGACAAATCGTGAGATGTTTTTAAAGTATTTAGATCTATTCCCATCACATAAAATGAGCATTGAGCAAACAGATGACAGTGTGTTGATCGCGAGAATGAAGATCTTATCATCGCAACGCAGTTTCTGCACTCTCTAATGCTTTCACCAATGCAAACACGATGATGTAAATACAGTAAGAGTTCGTTGTGCAGTGTAACATGCGTCATTGAATTCATAACGAGTTTGGCAAGTGTCCAGATAAACTCACATACTCGCGCTGTGGAATTGTTCTTTGATCGCTTCCTGTATATACTTTATTCATAATTTAAATAAGGTTTTTTTCATCCTACTCAAAGAAACGATGTGAAGTTGATATTTTAGTCACTGTTTGACTTAGTGATGCATACAGTATTGAACGATTTTGAGAGAAAGATTACCTGTCTGAACTTGAACAATTACACATCAGAAATTGTTGCTTGGTAACGTTATCTCGATGATTTATTTTCAGACGTTCATCGAGACCAGCTCTGTATTGTCCCAAGTTGAGAAAACAGTCGTCGGTGAAATGTTTGGACCATACACAACTTTGGGAAGTTGTGTCGGCACATTTCCAGAGAAAATAAAATTAACCCATTATTTCTTCAGAGGCTCGGATGAAGGAACTAAATACCTTTGTGTTCATTTGTACATCCAAACACTGAACAACTGCCATGCTTCGGCTGCGCAGTTCCGCCTGTCATTGAACATCTGGCATATGCACATTTTTGGAGTCGTACATATTAATGATCCCGACTGTTGCGTCACAGTCGGTGTTATGTGGAGATTCGTCTATTTTTCAGGGGTGTTTTTCAAAATGAGATTTAAATAAGAAGGAAAAAACAATGGTGTTTGAGACTCACTGTATGTCATCATGTCCATGTACTGAACTCTTGTTATTTAACTATGCCAAAATAAATTCAATTTCACATTCTAGGGCACCTTTAAATTAGACAATTAAATAAAATGGCTCATAGTTTGAAATGTACAGCATGATTGAAACAAATCATTCAACTTCACAATGACTGATGTACTGAAACCTGACCACCAGAGGGCGCTGTTATATTTGCTTTGTTTGCTTACTGGATAAAGTAAAATATTGAGTGTAATAACTATGGAATTACACACAAAATACCCTTGAGCTCAAAAACTGCTAGTGAGAATCTGACTGAGCCCTTCATCATCAGATTCAGTTTCCCCCAGAGCTGTGCAGAGATCAGAGAGAGTGTGTGTGTGTGTGTGTGAGAGAGGCCTGTGAAAGTCTCCAGGGGGCTGGCAGCAGCAGTGGACACAAGCCACACACACTCCACCGCTCTCAGTGTGTGTGTGAGCAGAGCCGGAGTCAAATGAACATGTGCTGGTTTGATGACCACACCCCACAACTACATCATCACAGTGGGCATGCAAACATCTGCATGTTTTTTTTTATTTTATTTTTTCATGTCTAATGCTTTGGCAATATTGTGCTATTTCACACAGTCATGCCAATAAAGCTCATTTGAATTGAATCAAATTGAAAGAGAGACAGACAGACAGAGAGAGAGAGAGAGAGAGAGAGAGAGAGAGAGAGAGAGAGAGAGAGAGAGAGAGAGAGAGAGCCAATGGGACACAGCTGGGAGAACAAAACTACACCTGTCGATTCCTTTCACAGACGGGAAAACAAAAACACAGCAAGCCCTTTATTCTTCAAACTGAAAAAAGGAAAACCACAACACACACACACCAGAATCAGATCCCTTAACATCAGCTCTCACATCTTTAGAGTGACAGTGAGCGCAGATCTCTCTATCTCTCTCTCTGACACCACACCGCTGGCCGACTGACTGTCAGGAGAAGTGAGCTTTCACTGGGTTTTTAAAATAGAAAGTGCTGATTTGTTTGTGACATCTTAAAACAATAAATGTTCGACAGAAACACCGCACTGAGTCTGTAGTCCACCTGTATGACAAAGCATTTTAGTGCACATTTTGTATTCCGCATCATTAGTACATCATCATCATTACTAGTTAAAACTGAAACAATTAAAAATCGATTTAGTTTTTACAAATACAGCTATAAAATATTACATGAAAATTTCAAACTTGCTAAACTTAATAAAATACAAATTATAAATCGTGCCTTGGCAACTAACTGAAATAAAGCAAGTTTGGCAAGTTTACTTATTAAAATTGAAATTAAATAACAATAGTAAAAATAAATAAAAAATAACAAAAGCACATAAAACGTCTAGAGCAAACTAGGGGTGTAATAATACAACGATACAGATCCATACATTGATCAAATGACTATAGACCCCTTCAATGTGTGTAAACATCGGAAGCCTAGGTTGGGTGCGCGCGCAGCATGGGGTCAGAAAAACGGCGCGTTTAATAGACCGGCATATTGTGTCAGTGACTTTGCCACCACAAGAACGGGAAAAGTACCATAATAAACTTTTTTCGGTTAATGGCGATTGTCTGCCTGATCCCGAGCTCCTAACAGAATGGGTAGACAACATTAGCAAATGGCCAGATTTTCACTGGTCCGCCATATAACGTTACAGCTATCTGGTGCATAAGCCGAGTGTTTTTACACACACGAAAAACTAAGAGCCTACAAATCGCTAGACGCTTATAATTACGTAGTCTGTGGGCATGTCCAGACGGTTTTATATAGCGATATAGATTTGAACTACGTTATCCTCCTTCGCACTATATGGGTCGCTTTGTAAACAGTGGGGCGGTCATTTTGACGGCGCCGGCGACATCGACGTGATGACGTAGTTCCCGGCGCGTTGCAGATCAGCTCAATCTGAACAATTGTAGTTGAAAAAAAGTATATATTTTTTTATTTAGAAAATGACCAATCGTTTCGCTAGATAAGACCCTCTTCCTCAGCTGCGATCGTGCACAGCCCGTTGAAGGACTTCAAATACCTTTGAAACTGCACAGATGTCATCTATTTTTTTTAACGGGCCAGATCCTGCCGGAATCCTTAAAAACTTGACTCCACAACTGGTGCGATTTTCACAGTCCACGACGCAACAAGTAGGCATTTTTTTCTTGAAAAAGAAAAATAAATTCTCTTGTTAACACACAATTCAATGGGATGGAATGAACTTTCTGACCCCGGCATGCGCACTGCGAATTTTCCTGTGACGTCAACCGTGAAGGGGTCTATAATGTATCGATGCTACAAGTAAATAAAAAATCTAACGGTACATTCGTTCACTTTCAGAACATAAATGAATATGTTTTTGATGAAATCTGAGAGTTTTCTGTCCCTCCATTGACAGGCTATGCAACTACCACTTTCAATCCCCAGAAAGAGAGTGAAGACATCATGAAAGTAATGGGGACAGATGTAAAGGGGACAGATGCTACCGCTGCCGCCACCAGAAGCACTGACACGGTTTTTGCTCCACGGAATTTCTTTTTTACCACATTACTTTACATAAAGAGAATTTTTTTTTATTACATTACTTTATATAAAATGTTAACTAATATATATATATATAAATGTATATAATATATGCTGTATGCATTGTTCAGTAGTTCATGTTAAAGGTCCCGTTCTTCGTGATCCCATGTTTCAAACTTAAGTTAGTGTGTAATGTTGTTGTTAGAGTATAAATAATATCTGTACAATTATAAAGCTCAAAGTTCAATGCCAAGCGAGATATTTTATTTAACAGAAGTCGCCTACAGTGAACGGCTCGTTTGGACTACATCCCTCTACTTCCGTTTTTAATGACGTCAGTAGAACAGCTCTCTGACTAACCTCCGCCCACGGGAATGCTCCCTCAACTCCCTCAACTCGCGCACTTCTTATAACTTACTGTGTTTACTCAGGTCTTACGGTGATTTTCTGAAGTAAAACTGACGCTTCATCTTTTGTGTGATGTACAATAAACTTTATTAAACTCATCAGTATATGTTTGATCATCATTTGGACCTGGTCTGACACAGCAGACTTGTAGGCTATTAATAAATAATGGATACATACAAGCAGATGACAAATACGTTATAATAACCGTAATTAAACTACTAAACTATACCTGTTCCATCTCTATACAGCCCTCTGACTCTGTAGGCATTATTGTCCGACTCGAAATGAACACCGTTACTGAGAGTTGCTGATGTTATCATTATTCCATGAGATGAAATTGTCCTAAGAGTCTGAGTGCGAGCTCTTGAAGCTCCGCCCCCTGTGTCGTGCAGCAGGAGCTTATTTGCATTTAAAGGGCACACACTAAAACAGCGCGTTTTTCTGAGTCCTCAAAAAAGACAATTTAAACATGCTGTAAAAAATGATCTGTTGGGTATTTTGAGCTGAAACTTCACAGACACACTCTGGGGACATCAGAGACTCATTTTACATCTTGTGAAAAGGGGCATAGAACGGGACCTTTAACTAACGTAGTTAACTAATGTTAACAAAGTGCAGAATTTTTTTATTTATATAATTGTATGTTTTTACAAGCATTATTTTTTTTGCATTTCCTTATTTTAATAAATATTAGTTAATTATTTCAATAATTAATAATGCTAATTTAATGTATATTTAATGTAAATTACATTCAGTCATTTTTACGGTATATAAAAAAGTAAAAAATACTGCATTTTATTTAAATCATAATAAAGTCAGTAAAACAAAAATGAGCATAAATGCAAAAATGAGTAAAAAATAATATAGAATATTTAAAATTATTTTTAAAAACTTTTATAAAACTTTTTTTTAAAAATTGATTAAATTTTTTTTTTAAATGTTGCCTTGGCAATTAACTGAAATAAAATAAGTTTTAGTTATATATTAAAATGACTAAAAGTAAAACTGAAATAATAACAAATATTTAAAACCAAAACTAATAAACTTTAGTTACATTACAAAATTGCTCAAATTTCAACAAAAATTTCAATAAACAAAAAATCTATTTAATTTTCATTAATAAATACTATAATATAATAAAAATAATATTAAAATAACATTGCAAAGCAAATAATATTATAAGAAATTAAGCCCTTTTTAACCATTGAGAAAAATCTTTCTTTTCGAGTGAAATATGACCTAGATGTGTCCTTGACAGGTTTCTTTACATTCAGGCACAGTTGCCAAAAATCAACCATAGACTGACAGAACTGAAGCTCTCTCTGTTTCCATCAAGTATCCCCTCTCTCACACACACATACACACACCTCTCTGGAGGGAGCGCAATGCAATGCTTTCCACATTACCATCTCACTGGGAAGAGAGCACAGCATTTCTCAAAGAGTCCGAGGGACGTTTGGTACCCACACATAAAAGCTTTTAGAGTGAGAGAGAGAAAAAAAAGTTCCAGCTACACAACTGATGTGATTTTAAACAATTAATGTCACGAAGAGATCACGGGTTGTGAGCACCATGCTGGAATACACTGGAAATCTCAGCCAACATGGAGGAGGAGGAAATCTCTAGTCTCAGACAGGACTAGATTCCTACGAATTCAAAACTAGTGAGCATTTTAATTTAAGGCATCATAAGCCACGTTTACATTACCCTTCAAATTGCGCAAATTGAAATTGCGAAATGAAAATAAGCCCAATGAAAACACGTATTTTTTTTCGAAAACTCCCATTTATCGCAAAAAATAAATAAATAAATAACGCTCACATGAGGGTTTTTTTTTCAGGCAATTAAAAAGAGAAATATTTCGCAAAACTGCAATGGAAACAGTTGTAGAGAGTTTAAGGATGAACCAAACACAAATTAATCAAATGAATCTCTCATGGGATTCATTCAAATGTGATTCAGCATTCCGGATCTGAACACCACATTCCAAAGTCACAAAAGTGGCTCCAGATTGTCTACTCTGGCCAAGAAAACCCCCAGAGAAGACTTTTATGGCGTTGCAGGCACCCAGAGATAAGCCAAAAACAGGAAGAACGTTGTCAATGTTTTACATTTTGGCAAGACAGATCTGTTCAGAAATGGTCAAACAAGAGGCCCTAACCAGAGGTCATCTGACCCCTGCGACTAACAGACTACGTCTTTCATAGGACCAAGGTCCCATGAGGGATGAACAACACAGCCTTCAGCAGGAACTCTGCCTGACCTCAGACCGGAATGGCTCAAACCTCATAAACTTTACATACACAGACTTTACATATCAAACCCATTAAAACTCACACAGAACAATGCTTAGTGGACTTATAATCAAACAACATAATTCTATGTTGTTTTATATGTTTGTATTATGCTTAGATCACATATAAATCATGTAATTGTGATATAACAGTGTGGGTGAATGAAAGAGTATTGTGCTTCCAATCAAAAGAATCGTATGCCCTTAATTCAAAAGATGGCTTGATTGAAATCTGTGTAAAATGTTTTGGTATGATTATAATAATCTATAATGTTTAAACTGTGGTTTCTTGTTCCTCTGCTAAGTGCTGGAACCCACACAGATCCCAGATAACGATAAGTAGGAACTCGATCCACCCCCTTAAATGATGCCATTGTCTCATTGGTCAGAATTCTCCAAAGAGGTTGGGCTAACTGTTAAGTTAAAGACCCGAACAAAGGAATTAGAATCAGTTCAGAGAAACTTCTATAGTTCCGAAACTTCCATCCAGGGAGTTCGGTTTTGAGTTCGGTTCGGTGTTGAATTAAGTTTGCGCCTCTCTCTATCAACAGACAAGAGAGTGTTCCCGTTCATGCTTCTCTCCGAAAACAACAAAGAGCGTGTTTGCACGCTTAAACATCGACCAGACCAAATTAGACCAGCAGACAAATAACCCACCAAGATCGGGGTTAAAACAGCTCATTCAAGCCATCTAACTCGTCTTACTTTCATTTCTTCCTTTATTTTCTTTTTCGTTGAAAGTCTCGGTTCTAAGTTAAGCTTTGCTGCAAAGTTTCGTTTAAACGTTTCGACTACAAAGCCCTTCCAACTTCAAAGACTTTCATCCATCCGCCAACACACCACGTGATTGGCGGCCCAAGATCTCGCAGGCACGAGGAGACAGCCAGCCACGGACACGGTGAACCCCCTTTCACACCGACGAAAAGTGGGTCCCTAAAGCAACACGGACAAGCAAGTAACACTCCAGACTCTTAACTGAACTGGTGCATTAATGTAAAATTAAATAACCCGCCAAAGAAACGATAGAAGGGTTAAATTAATGATTGATGGTTCGTTCAGGTTATGTCTTATAAGTGCATATAGAAACTTGGGATTTCACTATCTCACTCTTAAAACTCATTCTTTCCTCACTCTCTTTCTTTCTGCAACTTGTATGAATGCGTGTGCGTGTGTTTGTGTTAGATATTAGTTTTATGTTTTAGGATAATCAATAAAGTCTTGTTTATATTTTGGAAAGATATTTGCCTTGTGTTGTGCTTGCACATTTAATGTCTTGTACTGTCGATCTAAAGTTACCTTGCTAATACATAGTGTTTCACTATAGATTGGATATTTATATCTGTGCCAAGGTTATAATTACGGCCCGTTCAAATGAACTCTAAACGAGTCATTTGCTCGGTTCCATAGTGATTCGGTCAAGATTCATTGCAAATCGATGAATCATTCCTTTTGAGCTAAATTGGCCTTCCGGCCCCCCTTAAATACATTTTATGTATATTATTATTGATGTACATTCGTTACACAGTTTTTGCACATTTACAGTCACCTGACGTAGATGACGCAGTAATGCGTATTAATGCTAGGATAACACACACACGTCACCATCGATTAATAATAATGGCCGGGATATAGTAAACCTACCAACATCCGGTCCCATGATTTTTAGAATGACTGATCACGAGAAAAAAAAAATTACGTTTATATTGCAACTATCTCAAGGGTGGTTTACACGACACCGTTTTCAACTGAACACAGAAAACTTTTTTTGAGTTTTGGCCGTTCATTTACACGACAACAGCGTTTTGGGGGCTTGAAAACTTTTGAAAACAGATTTCAAAGTGCAAGATTTTGAAAACAAAACCTTTATCTACATGTAAACTACATCATGCACATGTGTATTACGGGCTCTGTCTATAAACGTACCCTCAGTGACACATTCAGGATGGCGGATTTTTTTTTACTCCATTTTAAATGAAGTGTTTCACCCAATATTTTTGTTTTCTGAGTATTTTTATGCTTAATATAGTAGTACACCATTTATCGTAGAAACATACTATATAGTAACCCTAACTCTACTCACACTACCGCTGAAAAGTCTAGGGTCAGTAAGACTTTTTTTTTGAGAAATTAATACTTGTATTCAGCAAGGATGCATTATAATGACACATTTTTACAATATTACAAAAGATTTCCATTTCAAATAAATACGGTTCTTTTAAAATTTATATTCATCAAAGACTCCTAAAAAAAATCTATCACGGTTTCCAAAAAATATTAAGCAAAGCAGCAAAATTGTTTTCAACATTGATAATAATCAGAAATATTTATTGATCATCGTCCTGTAATGATGCTGAAAATTAAGCTTTGATCACAGGAATTAATAACATATGCCACATATAAAATAGCTATTTTAAATTAGAATACAATTTTACAATATTACGTTTGTTTTTTTTGTTTTGTTTTTTATCAAATAAATGCAGTCTTGGTGAGTACTTCTTTTTGACTTTAAAAAGTCTAGTGTAAATGCTCCTGTAGAAGGAAGTGACATATTTACTGCGAGGCAACTCGCTAGGTTTTGAAACAAACCTTTAATGTTCATTGGGAATTATGATGACAAGGCAATAATTTGTGTAGATTTTCATGCTAACTAGGTCATCTGAGAGCGAGAGGTTCCCCACAGACACGATCAAGGGAAGCGGGGATGAACGCACTCTGGAAACACGGCTCTCCTGAAATAAACTCATAGTGGGCAGGTGAAGACACTGTGTGTGTGATCTCCTATTGTGTGTTCATTCAGAAGGGGAAATCTTTTTTTAGATTTACTGTTCAAACCGCGAGGTATGTGCGCTAGCATGTTGTCCACAATGCCAGTAACTGGTGGTAAAGGTTTTCTCTGAAACAGATGAATGTGAATACGTCAACGTTTTATAACGTTTTTTGTTGTACGTATCGCAGCAGTGTGGAAATGAAATCTCCAGTGAGTGACGCAAAAAGTTTAATGCTAAGGTTTGAAAATGATGTTGCAGCTACACGAAACCCTACCCTGAATCTACCTGATAGATTAACACAAGCAAACGTGAGACGCGTTTTCTGAAGCTCTGTCCTGCAAGCCTGAGCTCTGATGTCGTGACTAACCGAGCGCTCAGTATCTCCAGTGTAATGCTGTACCGGATGAGCTGTCAAGCAAGTTTACTACGTCTGAAAATAGCAACAAATATGGAGCTGGTTATGCAAAGCAAACATCAAAACGTATAAGTTTACAAACCATGCAGAATGGTAAAGCGGTTTTTATAACACTATAAACAGTATTATATAGTTTTATAACACTATAAATAGTATGAATACCACAATTTACTGGAAACTGCAGTAATTGTATTTACAGGTATGTTATTGTAGTTTTGCAAAAATGAAGGTAGAGGCACCCATTTCCAATGAGCCTAGATTGCTTATTTGCACATTCTCAATTTTTATTTGTTTTAGTAATTTAAGCATTTTTTGTTATTTGTATTGTAGGGTTTTGAAGTGCTGGACAACATGACGGTATAATGAGAACATCATTATAATTGTGTGCTTGGGACACGGCTTTTAATGGAGACATTTTTGTAATCAGGTACTCAAATTATATAACATTTTGAATTTAGATTTATCAGCCAATAAATCGGTTATTGGCTTTCAAATATGTTTTAGGTTTTTCATCAGCTCTATTACAAGAATAAAACAATTTTATATTACCCATTACTGTTTTTTTTAATAGTTTGTTAATAACACTCGAACTTATGTTTTTTTTCTTCTTCAGACTAAAAATGTAAAAGAAAACAGACCATAAAAAAAAATGACTGCAGATCTATTTTATTATTATTGCTATTATTATTATTATGCACCTGCAGAACATCAAAACCCATGGGGAATGAATGGCTTCTCTTCCATTCACCATTCTGTATTTTTTCTTCCTTTCATTTCTCTTCATCTCTCTCTTGATGCACTACAGGGTCGGCCCTCAGCTATCCAGCCATGACACCGTTTCCATGACAACACCCCACCTCTCTCTCACACACACACACACACTTTCTGACACTGATTCAAGCCGACGGCTACACAGAAAAGCTTCTCGACTCTGCATGTGTGTGTGTGGCACAGCAAGTATTCTAGAAATACCATTTAACAATCACAAAACACACACTTCCTGTCAGCTCATGAATTATTTATTTCTGCTTCAGTCTGTTCAGTTGTAACCTGCCTGACACACACACACACACGCTTGTACGAGACTGATCTAAAGCTCGAGTGAAACCCCTCTGTGCGATCACATCATACTGCAGCTTTAAAAGATTCAATGTGCAACATTTCTCAAGTTCAAATATTTTCTCCTATCCCATTTTATACTGCAAAGGCATTACATTCACTTATTTTCTACTAGGACAAAAAAAGGCTACAGAACAGGACAAAATAGCTCGCGTATAAAGGAAATACAGTCATGGTCAAAATTGATGGCACCCCTGGTAAATATGATCAAAACTGGCTGTAAAAAATACATTTGCATTGTTTATCCTTTTGATCTTTCATTAAAAAAATTTGCAATAATCTAACCTTTCATTGAAGTAAAAGAAGTGAACGTGGGAGGGAAATCACATTATGAAATAAATGTTTTTGTCCAAAACACGTTGGCCACAATTATTGGTACCCTTTTATTTAAAGCTTTTTGCAATCTCCTTTTGACAAGATACCAGCTCTGAGTCTTCTCCTATAATGCCTGATGAGTTAGGAGAACACCTGACCTGAGATCAGAGACCATTCCTCCATACAGAATCTCTCCAGATCCATGTTTGTGCTTCTTCTCTTCAGTTCAGCCACTCATTTTCTGTAGGGTTCAGGTCAGGGAACTCTGACTGTCATGGCAGAAGCTTCATTTTGTGCTCAGTTACCCATTTTTGTGTTGATTTTGATGTTTGTTTTGGATCATTGTCCTGATGGAAGATCCAACCACGGCCCATTCTAAGATTTCTAGCAGAAGGCGTCAGGTTTTGATTTTTTATCTGTTGATATTTGATAGAATCCACGATCCCATGAATCTGAACAAGAAGTCCAGGACCTCCAGCAGAAAAATATGCCCACAACATTAAAGATCCAACGGTATATTAAATTGTACACATGGGGTACTTTTATCCTTGTGTGCACCAAACCCATCTAGCATGTTTGCAGCCAAAAAGCTATTTTTTTAGTTTCATCTGACCACAGAAGCCTGTGCCGTTTGAAGGTCCAGCCATGTCTGACAATTGAATTTGCTGGAGTTTGTTTTTGGAGGAGAGAGGAGGATTTTTCTTGAAACCCTCCCAAACCACATGTGGTGATGTAGGTTTTTTTTGTTGTTGTTTTTTTGGCTCTCTGACCCCCAAGACTCAACCAATCTCTGCAATTCTCCATCTGTGATCCTTGAAGAGTCTTTGGCCACTCAAACTCTCCTCCTCGCTGTGCATTAAGGCAATATAGACACACGTCCTCTTCCTGGCAGATTCGTAACATCTTTAGATGATTGGAACTTCTTAATTATTGCCCTGATGGTCAAAATGGGGATTTTCAATTCTTTAGCTATTTTCTTACAGCCACTTTCTATTTGGTGATGGTCAACGATCTTTTAATGCACATCAGAACTATATTCTTTGGTTTTACTCATTCTGATGAATGATTAAGGGGATTTGGCCTTTGTGTTTCCTCATATTTAAACTCCTGTGAAACACGAAGCCATGGCTGGACAATTTCATGTTCCTAGTCACCCTGGTGTGCTAAAAAAGGTAAATATTAATGGGAATATACTTCAGAGATATTTCACTCTTAAAAAATTCTAGGGGTGCCAATAATTGTGGCCAACGTGTTTTGGAGAACAACATTTATTTCATTATGTGATTTCCCCCCCACTTTCAATTATTTTACTTCAATGAAAGGTTAGAATTTTGCTAATTTTTTTAATGAAAGATCAAAAGGATAAACAATGCAGATTTATTTTTTTACAGCCAGTTTTGATCATATTTACCAGGGGTGCCATCAATTTTGACCATGACTGTATAAAAAGGTTGATGACAAATAAGAGTGCAAGATAAATAAAACGCAAATCAAAATTCTTCATTGAATCTTTGCACGTACGGTTCAGGACACCTTGAATACATGTGAGAGAACACATTAACCATTTAAAACAGGAATAGATTAGGCTAATAAATAAATCTACATTTCAAGGTAAAAAGTATTTTACACAAATTTCAATTTTTGAGTTGTACCACATGATATTTTACTACCTGAATCTTATCCTCTCTTAAAAAAATATCAAATGATCTGATATTTTGCGTGCACTCAATATTTCAATAAACAATATTCTAATATGTATCATGAATTCATTAATATCTGTATGCATCAATCTTTATTCATATTAATTTATTAATTATATCTGTATATGCTAAATTATTTTAGTTGTACCAGAAGATATTTTACAACATGAGCTTAAAGAAATTATCTTAAAGAAATAATAATAATCTAATATTTCAAGAGACTAAATGTCTTTGACACACAGTTATGAGGGTTCGGAGGGATTCTCTCTATGATTTCCTTTCCTCTTTTGCATTTCCCCCCTAGATATTTCTGCAAATTATAAAATAAAAATATTAATTAAATATAGATTAAAAACTACTGTATTCTAAATTTATATTAAATGCTATTAGAGTAGTTGTGTCCCTCTATAGTACATTTGTATGGTATTAGGTACACTAAAATATACTTTAATGCCATTTCTACTGACACCTGTATGCCATGTATTTAAATATGCAAAAAACTTAAAATACTAGTTTTTCCCTTTTCTTGTGATACATTATTAGTCTAACAGTGTGGGAAACCATCATTATTTTTGCAGTTTCAGACTACAGTGAGAACCACGGCACAGTCTGTCACGTCTTTAAACATTATACGCCTTCACACATACACGGCATATGTGTGCTTATATAACCCACGTGATGACAAACATGAGAAAGAGTGAAGCGACACGGTCCCAGCAGAAACCAGACAAACCCAGGCGTGGCGTATGGAGGTGAAGCGTGCAGGTCAGAGGTCATGGGTACACACCTTGGCATTAATATAGGGGTCAAATGGGCCACAGCGTTTGAACTCTGTGTGGTCTAGAGAGCTCTGGGAGAGGGGAGAGAACAGGAAGGAGACGTGTTCACATACACACACACACACACTCAACACAAGTGTTAATCAAATGCATGATCACATGATGAAACAGGCAAAAGAAACTACAGGCTGGCTTAGAGTCCGTCGAATGATAAACGTTAAATAAAAATACACGCCGAATTTATATTTATTTTGGTACAAGGCAAAACATTTCAAATTTTGAACAAAACCAATCAAACAATGGAGAATAAACCAGCCTTATCAAATGGCAAAAAAATGAAATGAGACAGTTTTTTTAAATCATTTTTTCGATTCATAATGAATCAATAATAATACATCATTATTTTTGGCTGCCCTGTTTCATTTCATTTTGAGACATGTCATACTATAACAAATCAATGAGAAAACGGCACAATAACAGAGTTGTTAAATGAAAACTGATTATTATGTTACTGAAAAACATGGAGTGCATCACTGCGGAATAATAAATGCATGAAAAGTCTCTCCAAATTATGCAAAATGAGAGTATTTGAAGACAGGCCGTTTCTGCTTTCCTCTGGGGACATTTCAATCAAACAATACAAAAACCAACCCCGAGTACAGGTGCACATGAATATTCAGGGTCATTTGTTAAAAGATGTCCCAGCTATAGAACAGGAAGGCAAGCGAGAGCAAAGAAACCTTTCAATATGTCATTGCCGGCTCAAAAAACATCAAACAAATTGAGCAATTCAGTTCCAAAACGGCATAAATATGTGATTTTATGTTTTTATATACAATGTTGTCACATGACCTGTACGTTTAATTCAGCATTAAAAAAAAAAAAAACGCATTTCATCCCAAATTTGCAGTAAAAATTATCACACTGGAAATGTCAGTGTTTATATTCCGATATTGGTTGTTATTCATTCTGCGCCTGAATTTGGTTCATCTGCAACTTAAGTGTCCTAATCTTAACTGACACTCGTGTCTATGTCATGTTCAACTTAAAAAAAAAATGTATTCACCCAAATGTGTTACGACTAAAAATAGCAGTTGTGAAACCAGCGTGTATTAAGGGTGAGAAGCCACTGAACTCATGTTTAGCTTTATCTTTACACACACACACTCACACAAAGTGTAAATGAGAGCAGTGTGAAGCTGTAAGAGGAAGCAAAAGTGTTCCTGATAAGCTGCAGCTTTTCCTGAGACGTATCAAAAAGAAACCTAACCTCGAATCTAACCTCAAAATGACTAATTTACACGCCCTCCCTCACTAGTCAACGACCTCCCAATACCCTACTACTGATCTCAGATAGTGTGTCTAGACAGGGGAATATTTACAGAGCAACTGTAAACATACTGACAGGATTTATTCTGACTCGTCTCTCGGTTTGATCCTAGCAGAGAGGAGGTATTGCAGATTAAACATTTAAAATATGCAATTTTGAGAAGTACAACCAGGGTCAAAGAAACAGGGTCTAAAATGGGGTTTTGTGATTCATCAACATTAGTATGTAGTCAACGAACTTCAAGGGCTATTTTTAACATGACACATTCTGATATCACAAACTGGATAGGATGGACAGTATGATTGGGATGCAGGGACTGTTTATGGAGCTAGTTCCACTCACTGGAATGGCATTAGTTAAAGTTGACCTAAAAAGTAACCCAACTTAAGGACTTTTTAAACAACTTAAAAACTATAGAATTCATTCAAGGTCTTAGCAAAAACACAATCTTCACATTTCTGTTTTTAAAGTGCCCCATTATGCTTTTTCAAGTATTACCTTTCATGCAGTGTGTAATGTAGCTGTTCGTGAATGTAAAAGGTCTGAAAAGTTTTAACGATTAAAGTGTGCGACAAATAAAGTTTAAAAAGAAAAAAAATAGATTCTGAACTGCCAAAACAAGTCCTCAGCCTCACTTCCGTAAGATATCCAAGGTTTGAAACAAATTTGCTTAATGCCAGTCTATGGTCTTCATTGTCTGCCTACGAACAACATCTACTTTGACCCTCAAACACTGTAGTTGTAGCTGAGAAGCAACATGTCGTAGCAACATCGTGTTTTTGACATGTCGAGAAGACGCTGTTTCCTGTGTTGCAAATCCACTTTGATGCACTTCTGTGCTCAGTAAAAGCAAAATACAGGGGCCGACAGGGTCACCGACAGGGGCGGGTGTTGCTCTGGCCAGCCGTGCACGAGCTCAAAACCTCACAACACCCGCCCACCCGCCCTGTCGGTGATTGGTTGGAACACTGATTATTTTGGTTTTGAGTGGTGGTTGTACCCATTTGTTTTTGTGTGCAGATCTCAGAGCCTAGGCTGCATACAGAGACGCGGTTTTTTGACAGCCTGCTTATGGGGCGGGCAGCTAGCGGATCGTTAGGAAAGAT
The DNA here is from genome assembly GCA_031834385.1 of Semotilus atromaculatus. NCBI lineage: Eukaryota > Metazoa > Chordata > Actinopteri > Cypriniformes > Leuciscidae > Semotilus > Semotilus atromaculatus. The sequence goes on along the minus strand of JAULUF010000026.1, from coordinate 20,880,362 downwards.
TAGACATTTATTTTGGGGCCTGAAATCACTGATACAACCTTTAATACAAGACAGAATAATATGATTATCCTTTCGTTACACTGCTCATCCACACGTCAAGTAGTCACTAATTGAATGTTCTTTTGATGTGTATATGCGATCACGTGTGATGACATTACCCAGCCACAGTATCGCTATACACATAACCATTATATTCAGTCACTGCATGCAGTGTGGAGAAAAGAACATCCTTAATATTGGATCAGAAAGGAAGAGGAGTAACACACGCAAGCGTCTACTTTTATTACTGAGATGAGGCAAATGATCCGGTTCAGTTCCCGAAAAAGAGCCGGAAATCCCATCATGAGGAAACAGCCTATCAGTAACTTGGGTTTAATGTGCGCTACATCAGAATTTATTCAGCAAATGTGTTTCCATCTCCCATTATTCGCATTAACTTACGGAAGCGTATTGCATTTACTTGAGAAAAAAAAATCGACTCTGTTTTTCTGAATTAATGAGTTAATTATCTCAGAATTACGAGATAATTTTTCATGGAAAAAAATGTTTTGCTCTGTTTTTCTGAATTAATGACTTAAATTATCTCAGAATTATGAGATTTTGTTTTTTATAAAAAAAATTTTTTTTGTTCTGTTTTTCTGAGTTAATGAGATCACTCAAAATCCTGCCATGGAGCTCTATTTTAGCTGGATTGCATGGAAGTAAACGTCACGCCTTTCAAGTTTAATTCGGTTTTATGTTACTTTACTGCTGTCTTTAAGTAATATAAATGGTATTGTTATTAGTGCGTCAACTTTGCGTTGACACCTCAATATGAAGGTTTTTACCTAAACTCGAGTTTAGTAGCTAAACTCAAGAGCACGTAGATATGAATTTGAGAACTTGTACAATAAATATTCGTAGCCCACTTGTAGCCTACGCTAAAATGTACACTCACAGCTCCAATGTGAAAACCTGTAGGCTACAATTATAATCTGAAGTTGAATGATGAAATTTGCACTCGCAGACAATCGTCACAAACCTGTATTCTGAATGGGAAGCTGCAGACGAGTAGTCACAAATGTGTAAAATGCCATTTACAGAAATACAATGACAGACACAAACTTGAAATATATATTTGCACTTATTCTTACATTTACATTTGCAGTACAAACTCAATTAGGCACTTGCAACTTCTCAAATCTGTCTCTGCAATTTCACATTTTGCGCCTTGACTTTTGTTACTCTTTTCGCGATCTATTAGATGCAAGTAGCCTATACGTAACTTGTGCACGAACTCAGTGGCGGCGAGAGAGAAATGGGGGCGGGAACGGGGGCGTTTAAACTAGCCGTTTTATTGGTTGGCGCCTAGCCAATGAAATGGGACTTCTATTGTAGTCACGATGATGTCACGAAACCCGCGTTCTGTTACGCTATCATGGCTTAATGCATTAGACTGATATTAAAATAAATAAATGACATTATCAAACTCATGTGATCCAAAATTCAGTAAAACACCATACTAATAATGCATACTAGAAAGGAAAGCAGATGAGCCCAGACTATGACGAAAGAAAGCAAATTTGTGTTCAGTGCAGATAAACCTGCTGCCTGTGTTTTATTAATAATGTATAACGAATTGTGTATGTTTATTTATTTTTTATAACTATTGGTCCATTAAGCCTAAAAAAAGTACGTACTGCGTTAGATTAAACTGAGAAGGGTCAGCACTTGCATATTGTTGTCCTATTGTTAGTTTCACTGCTTCTATTGTTCTCATGCGTAAGTCGCTTTGGATAAAAGCGTCTGCTAAATGAATAAATTTAAATTAAGCGCTTTCTTGGTTTTCTATGGAAGGAAAATGCTTAACGTACAATTAAACTTGTTGCATTCATATTCTGGGCTCATCTGCGATTCTGTTTTCTGTAATATGCATTATTAGTATGGTGTTTACTGCGTTTTGGATCACTGAGTTAATATCATTTATTTATTGTAATATCAGTGTAATGCATTATTAAGCCATGATAGCGTTTCAGAACGTCCCGGACGCGGGTTTCGTGTAAAGTAACATAAAACCGAATTAAACTTGAAAGGCGTGACGTTTACTTCCATGCAATCCAGCTAAAATAGAGCTCCATGGCAGGATTTTGAGTGGTCTCATTAACTCAGAAAAACAGAAAAAAAAAAAATAATTTACAAAAAAAAATCTCATAATTCTGAGATAATTAAGTCATTAATTCAGAAAAAGAGAATTTTTTTTTTTTATTAAAAATTCTCACAATTTTGAGATAATTAAGTCATTAATTCAGAAAAAGAGCAAAAACTTTTTTTTTCATGAAAAAATGATCTCGTAATTCTGAGATAATTAACTTGTTAATTCAGAAAAACAGAGCAAAAACTTTTTTCCATGAAAAATTATCTCGTAATTCAGATTTTTCGATTTTCTAATTTTTTTTCTCAAGTGAATGCAATACGCTTCCGTATTAACTCTTTTTTGCACAAGTCAAAAACCACCTCAAGTGAGAATAAAAACACACGTGAATTAAGGGATTTTTGCACATAAAAACAGGGTGATGGAAACATAGCTACTGTCTATCAAGTGCTGAGGAAGATCTGGCAGTGAAATTCAGATATGGTAATGGGAGTTTGGTTCGCGACATGTGCTGTAAGTGGTAGACCAATCACAATAGACTGGACCATTTGACCAATCAGAGCAGAGTAGACCAATCACAGCAGACTGGGCAATCTAACCAATCAGAGCAATCTAACCAATCAGAGCAGAGTAGACCAATCACAGCAGACTGGGCAATCTAACCAATCAGAGCAGAGTAGACCAATCACAGCAGACTGGGCAATCTAACCAATCAAAGAAGAGTAGACCAATCACAGCAGACTGGGCAATCTAACCAATCAGAGAAGAGTAGACCAATCACAATAGACTGGGTAATCTAACCAATCAGAGAAGAGTAGACCAATCACAGCAGACTGGGTCATCGGACCAATCAGAGAAGAGTAGACCAATCACAGCAGACTGGGCAATCTAACCAATCAGAGAAGAGTAGACCAATCACAATAGACTGGACCATTTGACCAATCAGAGAAGAGTAGACCAATCACAACAGACTGGGTAATCTAACCAATCAGAGCAGAGTAGACCAATCACAGCAGACTGGGCAATCTAACCAATCAGAGCAGAGTAGACCAATCACAGCAGACTGGGCAATCTAACCAATCAGAGAAGAGTAGACCAATCACAGCAGACTGGGCAGAGTAGACCAATCACAACAGTCTGGGCCATCTGACCAATCAGAGCAGAGTAGACAGAGAGACTGTATACTTTATCGAACCGTTTCATTTAACTGTGACACTGTGAGAAAAGAGGCGATGCTGAAAAGTATAATATGAGAAAAGTAAAGTGTTTTTTGACGTTGGCTGCATGTAAATTGTAAACCTATTGTAGGAGACTCCAAAACAAAATTAGGAACCTTTAAAATAGCATAATAGGGGCACTTTAAACCCTCCAGAAGGCCTGACCCTATAGATTTCTAGTTACCTGTAGACAGTACGAGTATTTTATACATGTTTTCCATTCTGTTTTTACTGAGAGACGAGTCAAATCTACTTCCTGTGGTAATCAATAGCAAGTCACGAGCGCTGCTCTTAGACATTATGTCGTAAATAACCCTGAATGTGCCGCTTAGTGTCGTGTGGTCAGACCTGTTCATTGAGTTTGGGGTGAGATGGGCCCTGATGGACGAGGAGCTGGACGATGCGCTGGTCCCCCTTCCAGGCCGCCAGGTGCAGAGGGTAACAGCCCTTGTTGTCAGCGATGTTCGTCAGAGCCTCGTTCCGCAGAAGTGCTTCCACCACCTCACTGACAGAGAGAGACATGCACAATTATGTGTGGAATTCAGAAATAAAAGTACATTTCGATAAATAAAACTAAAAATATCCTTGAGGTCAAAGGTCATCAGGTGACAGGACTCACCTGTGTCCATTTAAAGCAGCGTGGTGTAGAGGTGTGTATCCAGTGCTGTCCACACAGTTCACATTCGGACCTCTCCAGATACTGTAAAACAAAGAGTGGACAGACACAGTGAGCATTATTATAATAATAATAATAAAAAGGGTTAAAAGTAACACTGCCTATGCATACAACTAAGAAAATCAGCATATGATTTCTGAAAGGTCAATGTGACACTGAAGACTAGGGAAATATAAAATATAAAGTATACACAAATGAAAAACAGTATTATTGCTGTTATAACTGTATGCTTGGTTAAATGCAGCCCTGGTGAGCAGAAGAGACTTCTTTTAAAAACATTACAAAAAAAAGTTAATTATTCCTAAATTTTGAACTGTAGTGCAAGCGCTGGGTGACCATGGGGTTCGTGAAATAATGCTAAAATGACCCGTCAACAGCAAGGTCCTCAGTTTTTATGACTAATACATTTCCATGGCTTTCCCATGATTTGTTTCCAATAATTTGTGAATACAGAACTTCCCCATACAGAGTACAATAGAGACATTCACAAATACTCCAGTCCTGGAAATCACAATTTGAAATGCCATTATGGTAGACAATCTTGTTGGTTTATTTGTGGTGTAGTGACAGAAACGCTGGATAGAGGTGGGCAGTCGTGAGCCTCGTGAGGGTTTGGACTTTGACTGTCTAATGTATGAATCATCAGGCTAATGCCATGGGAATGAACATCACAGAACATCTCTGCGTCATCCTTCCTGCTATTCCTCCAGCAATCTGCTCTTCAATCTGCTGGTCAACACATTAGCAGATCGCCTTGTTTCTACGCCTCTTGAATCAAACCGTGAGTCACAACTGAATCTAGTGCGATGACATCAGCAGGTGTGTGAGGTCACTGACAGGACAGGCACAGGTTCTGCTGATAGAGGAGACCAGAACAACTCGCACGAGAAAACACCGGAGCATCGGATGTGGATGTGGGGTACAGATTGCATTCGGGGCCGTTTTGACCCAGAAGAGATACATAAAAATGTTGATAACACTTTACATTTGTTAACATAAACAAAATGAATGTGCAGGTATCATGAACTGTTTTCAGGCATTCATGAGTTTCAAAAGAATTTTATTAAATCCATCTGAGTTATAACTGGCAAATTCTGAGATTATATGTTCTTATATATTTCATATAATGATATATCAAATAACACATCTCATAAATATATGTACATCACAGTTTTTTTTTAGTTGTTTAGTTAAAGGAGCCGTATGTAAGATTGTGGCCAAAACTGGTACTGCAATCACTTTCAAATTACTGTAGAGCGGTGTATATATGTTTGTGCATATACGTTATTATTTATATAACAATAGACAAGAATTTCAGCGAACACTCAGGACAGATTTTAAGATTGTGGTCCACCGTTCCAGCTCTAGAATCAGTGGTTTCTCACGACCAGAAATGGATGAGATAACCTGAAAACACTGGACACTTGGAATAGCCTCAGATTGCTATTTTTAAATACATTAATTGGCCTCAGTCACATCCACGCAAATTTAATTTCTCCCAGTGTGCTTGTAAATTGACTAAACTACAAAACACACAACTCTTTGTCTGTTCTTCTGCACACTGGACCTCACTGAAAACACCCTTAGGCTGTGTACTCGACATATAAAGACATAATTGACTGAAGGGAATAGTGCTCTTGCTGTAGCTGTAAACATTGAGTACTTGCAGCATGTGTAGATAGAGGAGGAGTGACAAACTGATTCACAGAGGGAGAGGAGAGGTTGTGCGTGCGTGCGTGCACGCGTGTGTATCACGTGTTGTACAGCATGCACTCGCTCGCTGTCAAGACAAAGCAGCACATATGAAGACACAAAGCGCACAGACAAAAGAGGAAGAGGAAAGGAGAAGCCGGTGGCAGAAGGGCTCTCAAACTGTGCTGCTCTTTTCTCTCACTCCAATCTGACGTTCCCATCACTCCATACTATCAGCCAGGAAACGTCATACAGAGAGAAAAACACTGCACCAGCAGAGAAAAAGTGTTGCTGCTTCAAAGAATATGCAATGAACCACCATTATTATCAGTGATAATCTTTGACGAAAATTACTCATTTAGATTTTGATGAATATATATTTAAAAATTGGTGACACATTTGACCTATTTTCATTATTTTGCAGTGCACATTATCAGACTACAATGGACTGAAATAAATGCATTCCAGGATGTTGAAATATGGTCAAAATATATAGGATAATATAATAATGTGTTACAATATTGTGATACTCCCTAAAAAAGTAGCAGAGCAGACCAATCTCAACAGACTGGGTCATCTGACCAATCAGAGCAGAGCAGACCAATCTCAACAGACTGGGTCATCTGACCAATCAGAGCAGAGTAGACCGATCACAACAGACTGGGTCATCTGACCAATCAGAGCAGAGCAGACCAATCACAACAGACTGGGTCATCTGACCAATCAGAGCAGAGCAGACCAATCACAACAGACTGGGTCATCTGACCAATCAGAGCAGAGTAGACCAATCACAACAGACTGGGTCATCTGACCAATCAGAGCAGAGCAGACCAATCACAACAGACTGGGTCATCTGACCAATCAGAGCAGAGTAGACCAATCACAACAGACTGGGTCATCTGACCAATCAGAGCAGAGCAGACCAATCACAACAGACTGGGTCATCTGACCAATCAGAGCAGAGTAGACCAATCACAGCAGACTGGGTCATCTGACCAATCAGAGAAGAGTAGACCAATCACAACAGACTGGGTCATCTGACCAATCAGAGCAGAGTAGACCAATCACAACAGACTGGGTCATCTGACCAATCAGAGCAGAGTAGACCAATCACAACAGACTGGGTCATCTGACCAATCAGAGCAGAGCAGACCAATCACAACAGACTGGGTCATCTGACCAATCAGAGCAGAGCAGACCAATCACAACAGACTGGGTCATCTGACCAATCAGAGCAGAGTAGACCAATCACAACAGACTGGGTCATCTGACCAATCAGAGCAGAGCAGACCAATCACAACAGACTGGGTCATCTGACCAATCAGAGCAGAGTAGACCAATCACAACAGACTGGGTCATCTGACCAATCAGAGCAGAGCAGACCAATCACAACAGACTGGGTCATCTGACCAATCAGAGCAGAGTAGACCAATCACAGCAGACTGGGTCATCTGACCAATCAGAGAAGAGTAGACCAATCACAACAGACTGGGTCATCTGACCAATCAGAGCAGAGTAGACCAATCACAACAGACTGGGTCATCTGACCAATCAGAGCAGAGTAGACCAATCACAACAGACTGGGTCATCTGACCAATCAGAGCAGAGTAGACCGATCACAACAGACTGGGTCATCTGACCAATCAGAGAAGAGTAGACCAATCACAACAGACTGGGTCATCTGACCAATCAGAGCAGAGTAGACCAATCACAACAGACTGGGTCATCTGACCAATCAGAGCAGAGTAGACCAATCACAACAGACTGGGTCATCTGACCAATCAGAGCAGAGTAGACCAATCTCAACAGACTGGGTCATCTGACCAATCAGAGCAGAGTCAGCTCTTGAAAAGAGGTGATGCTGCAATGTACATTATGAGAAAAGTATTGACCTTTGATGCATGTAAACCTACTACAGGAGACTGCAAAACAAAATTCTGAACCTTTAAAATTGCATAATTGGGGCGCTTTAACCACCCCTCCCTTTTTTTGACAGTTTTATGAGAGCGTCATTATAAGATAGGAAGTAACAGAGCAGTGTGGTTTACAAAGATCCACACAATGAGCTGGATTCTCATGACAGAGAGAATTCATAATGCGGTAGTTTCATAAACATCCTATTGTAAAATACAACTGCAGAACATAGCAGTATACAGCATGAATGATGCATCACCTATGTTCGGGAACTGTTATTGGAAATTATTGCATTACCATTGCAAAAATGGGTAAACATGGAGAAAAAAAAAGAAAAGAAAAAAATTACACCGGTATTTAATGCTCGAAAACCGAATGAAATTAACTGCGTTTCTGGTATGTTTTCTCTCGGCTGCATGACCATATCAATTTACTTTCTCATGTCACTAGCTTTAAATATGCAACTTCGCTAACAAATGCATAAAAGTGACCAGCTGGATATAAATGAATGCAAATAGATTGTAACAATCATGAAATTAAACATTTGGGTCGGGCTTGTGTGTGTTTTTGTCACATTGTTTTAACCACTTGAGGTACTAGTAATGTTAGCGCTTTGACGTCAAACATGCTCTGTTCTCCACTAATGCAGCATCTAGCTAGTCAACATATTACTTAAATTTTAAGAATTTTTAAATTAATTTCTTTAATTTGAATTAATAATATGAAAACATGTATGGTAGTGTACTCTATACCTCTTCACCATTATCTGTTTTAAACCGTGTCCCGCTCTGTGCAGCGCGCCGCCGCACGTGTCAAAACAAACACCAGGAGGCGTCAGCTATAGTTTATTTCGCCTGTAGAGGCCGCTCTCGTCCTGTATAATGACATTATTCTCGCACTCTTCTCAGCCGCTCCAGCAATGGACACAACCCAGAAAAACTCTCAAACTCCCCATACAATCGGTATGGATTTTTGGCGATAACTGATTGTTCCAGCTATCAGTTATTTTAATCGCAAAGCCGATCAATCCGTCGACTTCTAATGAAAGTACCGTGAGACGTTCAAAAGCGCACAGAGCTTCTCTAATCTCTCTCGCGATCGGTCTCCGGGGCTTCAAGTATCGACTTCACTCCTGAATGAATCAGCTGTTTGAACGAATCGAAAAAATGAATAACTCAATCATTTAGACGTCTCCTACTGGGTCGACATTTAATTCCGTAATATTAGGCAGTTTTGATTTATATGCTGTGTAATGTTGATGATCGTGTTATTTTACACATGCATAAGATTACATATGAGATCACTTGTTTCTGCTTCTCCTTCACATGTGTTTTGATCAGGAGATTCTGAAGAAGTGTAATAGCGCCCCCTACCGTATAACAGGGAATACACGGAAAGACCTAAAATTCTGTTTGGCTGGGAAAGAGTTACAACAATAATGACTTTAAATTATCTTTTGTGATTAGCTAATTATATTAATTAATCAGCACATCATGTTATTAGATTAAAATGTTAAATCGCTTGGCAGACCTAATTATAATATTGCATAGTACATAGGCTACATTATTGTTAACTACAGTAAACATAGCATTTGTCAGGGATCATTTGTCAGTAAAAAATAAATAAAATAAAAATACTTGTACATTACACTGCAAATTCAACATGTAACTTTTCAGTTAGTTTTCATTGGATTATGCATAATTTCACCCCCTCAATACAGCACATACAGGAAGATAAAGAAATATCCTTCAACTAAATCTGACATCATGCTCCACCCAAATGGGCATCTCCGGCCCCCTGTGCCCAATTGTGAAAGCGCCATGGCAACTGAAGTGCGGAAAAGGGTCTGGCTGGCGAATGGATCGACCTCGTGAAGCCTCCACCATGACACTGCTGTTCTAATCTACACAAAGACTATTTTCTACCCCACAGAAACTACAAACCTCATAATCGTTTTTCAGACCACAAGGAAAAATAAGCAGCTCTGATGCTATGCTTTCACAACAATGCTTCTCCAACAACTAGAATGAGGAGGGGAAAAAGAGAAATGTCTACCCAGCATGCTGTGCAGCAAAATTGAATTCTTGGAGTAGTTCTAGTACACTCTGGAAACGGTGGGAAATGTTGAAGGGCGGGAGAAACCGATTCCATTTAGAAAAATGTGGCAAATTCTTTGCATAAAGCCACCAAATGAAAAGAAATTAACAATCATAATGTGGATTATCTACATTACAAGAAAATAACATTTCAGATGTTTCGAATTCAAAAATGCACATTTTTGGTCACTATTTATAAAGCTTGCTGAATTTATGAGTGAAAATTCTTTCTACACCTATTTTTCTTTGTAAATTTTAATAAAAAAATTATGCAAAATATAGATTGTTGGCACTATTTATGGCCAGTTTTTTCACTGCCATTGGGTCACACACCTTCGTTCAACAACACAGACATCTGTGCCCTTCTGTCCTTCTGGCATATTTCCTATGCGAAAAGATCAGGCCGTCAGAATATATTAAGAGGCCGGGCGACTTTGAAGGAAAGAAGGCTTGAGTTGGCATTAAGGCCCCGAGCTCTGCCCGCAGCCACAGCGTCAGCCCCACTGAGCACATCTCTGACTGGAAGCCGGCAGGGAAGCACATCCATTCACGACTCGGATTAAAATAATGAACAAACAGAGAGAGGCACCTTACATAACAGCTTTCATAATGTCAACATTTAAGCCATTACAGAAAAAAGCTCTGCATGTGGTAAAACCCACATATGGTGGTTTCAGTGTTGGGAAAGACTTTAAAACTGGAGTTTGTCAAGCTCCAGTTGCTCATAAGTCATAAGTTATGTCATAAGGTCGAGATACTGTTAGGAACTACAACCTATATATTTTTAGGAGATACATATGTCCTGATATCTTTTAAACAATATTTAGGCAATATCACACAAGCAATTTTGTTGCTTGTTTGCGTGTAATATTGTTTTTATACAATATAACAAGAAGTTAATAATACGTTTAATTTAATGCATATAGAGCCTTTCCCAAGCTCAAGGACGCTTAACAGTAAAGAACAAACAATCAGTTCACACATGAATGGACAATAGACATTTGCCCAGTCCAAGAAAATGAGTGATTGCAGTTGCATATCGCATTACATTTGGAATACAGACAAAAACAAATACAGAAACAAAAACCAACACTATTTACAGACTGCATGGAAGGTGGGCCATTGAGGTAAAGATGCAAATGACTAATGGTACCCGAGTTAACATTATGACTGTAATACAGAGTTATGAAAAATGTTTAAGAAAAACATGTCATGACTGACAATACTGTTTAAACAAATTGGTTTATTAGTAAAAAAAATATATTAAACAAAAAAATAATACTAATAGGTATAATGCAACATTGACCTTAAATGAACTGGTAAATCTTTGAATCGGAATGATTGAGACTCACATCAATCAGATTTATAACTCTGAGATACAAGGCATCAAACACTTGACAAGTCTGGAAGACTAATAAACCCTCATAATAAGCCTGACCTCAAGGGCATGAGTCACCAGTGCTAGAGGATCATCTTCATCCGCTTACATTACTTCAAACCGAACCCAACACAAGTGAGAAAGAGGATGAAGAAGGGAAGACATTTTTTAAAACGCAGCCGATGAGGGAATGGAAGTGAAGGGGCAGTAGTCTGTGTATACAGGGATAGCTTTACGATTCTGACAGCAAAAGGAAAAGCTAATCCCTAATTTCCCAGTGGGGGTATTCGCTTGAATGTCTGGAAGAAGAAAAAAATTGTCCCAAAGCAAAGGAGGAAGTGAGAAATAGATCGAAAAGGGATACAAGAGAAAGAAAAGGAAAAAAAGGCAATAGTGCAAGTAAAAAGAAAAAGATCTGGTGCCATTTACATGGTAAAGAAAGCACTGGGATGATCCGATTTGAGGGAGCGGAACAGGCCGACGGGAATTTCCAAAAGTATAATTAGACCCCGCCTCTCTCAAATTCTCATTGGTCAACAGATGCTAGCATCAGAGTGCTGCAAGAAAAAAATAAGTAATTTTTCCCAACTTTGTTTGCATGATGAAATTATATATAACCCACCAATATGCCATAAGAAGCAGATCAAAAAGAGGGAACAGGTGAATACATGTCTATCGCAGTCACGGATATCTTCTTGAGCCAATTAGTGAGGTGATGGACACTGTGCTGGGGATTAGCCGTATCCCACGGCACATTGCCAAGAGGAGCCTGATACATGGTGCGCACTGCCAGGGCATTGGAGTTTAATTAAGTGTGCTAAACCCAGTGCCAGAACCAGATGCATCATTGGCACACGCTCATCAGAATTCCCTTCATCCACTCTCTGCGGTCTGTGATCACTGCCGAGCACAGATTAGACATACTCAAGAGCACTGGCTCAAAAGCCTTGGATTACGATGATGGCACCACTGCTTATGTTGATGTGCTTCAGGGTTCCCAAACTTTTTAATGATCATACGTTTAAATTACTTTAAGGCCAGATATTAAAAAGAGTAAAACATTGTTGTTGTTGTTTTTAAAGAAATATTTTTGCTTTTCCCAAGCAAGGGCGCATTAAAATGATGTGACGCTGAAGACTGGAGTAATGGCTGTGCCATCACAGGTAAAAATGACATTCACAAAGACAGCACAAAGATGTCTACACTGAACATGACTGATGTGGCGATGCGACGTCATTGTGAGTCCAATAACATCTGTGCGTGTGAAAGACCGACACTGGTGCCACGTTTATTAGCACTCGCGCCAAACAGAAAGCAGATGGAGAGACAACATTAATTCCAGAGAGGCCTAAAATATTGTTTAGAAGCCTAATTATAATGATATGAATGACAACACAATAACAAATTGTTATTCTGTTATTATTACTATTGTGTAGTCTGTGATAGGTCCGTACAATCAGTCAACGATGAAAATCAAAAACAGCTTCAAACTATTTCAAACATGAACATAAAAAAACACAAATTGCTCACCCATAAACTAGGCCATTCAGATTACTTGTTAAAGTGCAATGAAATACCTAATGTCAGCAGACAATGTTCTTATAGGTTTGTGGTTCACCGGCACCATCACCTTCAAAGATTTAAATGTGCCTGTGATATCCACGGCACATTATTTTCGGCATCCAATATTTTAAGTTTAAAATATTCCAACTGAACCCTCAGGTTTTTTTTTTTATGTGCCAATTATGTACGAATCAAGCGTGTCAATGGACGCGTGGTCCTAAATGCTATGTATGATTATTAAAATAAACATTACACAGTTGAAAACAATGAATAGTTGTGGCTATGACAAGTGCAGAGTCTCTCTCTCTAGTCACCACCAATGCACACACAATAATATTGTGTATCTGAAAATGGAGATCTCCCAACACAGCAGCCCGGGACGATAAATTGATGATAAATTGCATTTTACGCAACTAACTCATCAGGTATATCAGTGAGTGTCACTCACGACAACACTAATGGAAAGAATGTACTTAGTTTGGTTGGTAATATAGGCAGGGGGTGAACGACTCCAAGGAAAGGCCAAGGAGATAAAAAACGCATACATTTCCCTGCAATAGTTTCAATTTACATGACACAGCACAACCTACACATCCCTGCATAAATGCTCATGATAAATTATTTGTTAGTAAAACATCTGCGGCCACTCATCTTAGATCATAGCGATCTTACAAAGTTCTGTAATAATCAATGAAGCGGTCTGCACAATGAATGTCTTATTTACATCGTTGTCCTACAATGAGGATTTGCGAGAACTCAGAAACTACTAATCGCTCAAGTCAAGTACATTTATATAGCGCTTTCCACAATACAGATTGTATCAAAGCAGCTTCACAGTATCAATCAAAACAACATAACAATGTTTGACATCCACGTTTGGTAGGGCTGATCAATGGTATTAATGATTGGTTAATTAATTTGAATATCCCCAACTGAGCAAGCCAAAGGCAACAGTGGCAAGGAACCAAAAAATCCATCAAGTGACCTAATGGAGAAAAAAAACCTTGGGAGAACCCAGGCTCAAAACAGAGTTTTTGTTCAGTGCTAACTTAAACACCTCTGATTGGCCATTGCGTTCAAGAAATCAACATCGATGTTTGTGATTGGCTCAATTGCTCAACGCTGCAAAAATATTTTGTATATATTGGGGGGTATATAATCAGTGCCAATGATTGGAAACACCAATTAGAGGGCCAGTCAGTCGCATTCGCCCAATGTTTCATTTCCTCATTTTAGAGTGACCACAGGTGAGAATCTGATGGACATCATTTTGTGAAGAGGAAATGACCCACTTCTCTCCTCTGCAAATAGAACGATTCTGTTCCAGTTTGGCTGAAGCTAGACCAAGTTTTGCGTTGCAGTGCCGAGAGACCCGAACAAAGTGTTACACGCATGCCGAGGTTGACCTCTTAGTCCCGACTCAAGCACTGACACAAATCTGTGAGCAACAAATCAAGGGCAGAAAAGCGAGAGACAAAAGCTCTCTCTTAGAGGAAACAGATATGATCTTTCTTTTAGTAAATATCAACCACTCTTTTTATAAACCATTACCTCAGTGGAGAAGAGGACCTTATCTTTGGAGACATGAAACCACAACATCTGTGAGACGCTAGTCAACAGAGAGACAGATAGAGACAGAATATATCAAATATTTCTGTAATAAGTTACAAACCTGATTAAACATGTTAGCAAAAAGTAAGTATAGTAAATGTTTAAAGACCAAAACAATGAGATTATGCTGCTTTCATGCCATGACATAACCTTAATGATGATATGGCAACCCGTGGCGTTTTACCCTTAGCTGTTCACGTCCTCAGACTCAGATTTAGGTGCTTCTATGTCAACACTATCAACGCCGAAATTATTTTGCAGCGGTCAGATGGTACAATTAGAGCTCTGCAAGCTGCTTACGTTATTATTATTGTAATGTAATGTGCTTTGAAAAATTTGGCAATTTAACACCGTCTCTCATGACGCATTGCAAACTGTTTTCTGCGTGTGCTCATGTGTTTTGAAGGAGGCGTGGCTTTGAAGACACGGGAGGCTGGGATCTCAAAGCTAGATTGCTAAGGGGCTTTCACACCGGAGGAACATTTTCATAGTTCCTCAAACTATTGGCGGAAGTTCCCGGATTTTGGGATATTCGCACCGTTAGTTCTAGGAACTCCTTTTGGAGGAACTGATTTAGCTCCTAGTTCAGAGTCGGTCTAAACCAGCACTATAGGAACTACCAGTGACGTTAGTGACGCTGATTGGCCGAACACACGCGAAACACCAGCACCTGCCATTTTAAAAAAAGCTATGTAAACACACAGTTTATAGTCTATATATTTACTCATGAAACTAACACTATGAACATGGAAAACAGTGATAGATCGGCCTCTTAAATTTTACGCTGAGGAGAAAATCCAACGCAACTGTGAGGGGACCAAGCCAAACATGATTCTGTATTTCTGCTCAGCTAGCAACGCTCAACCACACGGCATACGATAACTTTTCACTACTGTCTACTTTCTACATATAACAGTTCAATATAATAACGTATTAGACAGGACTGTTAGATAGATCGTAAACTAATGAACACGGAGAATGCGAGCGCTGTGTGTTTACTCAGGCTCTGGCGTTCTCAGCACCGTCAAAATAAAAGTCACAACAACAAGCGCGGCTTACGTCACTTCAGAGCTCCTACTGGCGGTGCGGATGCAACCAGGAAAACGTTCCTAAGGGAACCATTAGTCCTCGGGGAACCACCCTGGTGGCTCGTTCCTTGACCTACCCGGTGCGAAAGCCCTTAATTCTAGCTTGTCTGAAATTGCTTCTCCCTACCTTTAATAGAAAATGCTAGACATTTCAAGATTAAAAAAAAAAAAAACATCTTCACTGCTGTCTGTAGCGTTCTGCTGACACTGAAGAAAAATAAGGCAACTCAGAGGCTACTAAATTAGACCAAGCAATCAAAATGTCTAGACAAGACTAACTGGTGTCCAGAAAGGACATTACAGGGGCTAACTCTTCTGTGTCCAAATAAAACAGCGTTTGAAGTCGGTCAGCAGGAGTAGGTGGAGCACAGCAGGTGGGTTACGGCCTGCCAGCAACCGGAGGAGGCGAAGGGGAAAACATCATAAAGGATGAAGAATGAACGGCTCCCTTTAGAATAAATCAAGCTGTTACTTTAGATTGTTACACATGCTCAAACCGAAACTATGTCTGCAGATTTTCAGAGAATTTAAACACCATTCATTTATGAAGTTCCCCATGTTTAAACACATTTCACAGAATCCTGCAGATTTCCCCCAAATAAGAGGAGAAATTGCAGTTTTCAAATGACTAAATATTCTTTATAAAAAGAAGAAAAAAAAGTTTAAACCTTGGTCCCAAAATCTATGAGCTAAAATAGTACACAATCTCCTAAAGATAAAAAAGGCACACAAAGTAAACGCAAAAGTCTGTTTAACCCCTTAACTGTCACCCCCCTTTTTGAGTTCACACTTAAAAAGGGGATGTCCACATTTAAATGAGTGTAATTCTGGAATGCTTTTTTATAGAAGCTTGATTCTGGTCTTGTTTTTTAGAGAACACTTGGAGGTTTATGGTACAACTGTCTGCAGTTGAAAAAAATATATAAATCAAAAGTTATAGCAATTTAAGTTTATTATAATTAAAAAGGTCTATAATAAAAACATTTTTATTTTATGAAAAAATATAGAATCAAAAATAGGTTTTACCCTAAAAATGCTAGGAATTTAAAGCAAAAAATATATACAAGTTGTGTTCCAAATTTGGAATTGATATCACAAACCTTGTAGATTCTGTGAGACTTTTAGCTGCTATAGCAACAAAGGTCACTAGGTGTCATTTTTTCCTCCATTGGGGATTCCCATGCTCCATTGGTGACACTTCTTTACTAGTTGATCTCACAACACACAAAATTTGATTGTCTTTTTTTTTTATTCAAAACATTCTCAGAATATACTTTAAAAAAAATACTTAAAAAGTGTATAAATTGTTTTTGAACATAGGAATAAAACAAAACAAAACAAGTATAGTAACTACAGTGGTTATATAAATCCAAACGACAAACTGTTCATACAACTATATGCAACTATTTACAACTATTTGCAACTATTTACAACTATTTACAACTATTCACAACTATTCAGAGCTAAGGATTATAAATTGTCACCATCATGCCAGCGACTGAAGCAATCTCGCTTTGGAACGAAGCAGAGAGGCAAGTCACACACACTGCAGATTACAGGGGTTTTCTGGTGGCACATTCTGCATCTTCTTCTAACTTTACTGTTAGGTTGTATGTGCTTTGGAGTGTGTCCTGCTGGATGGTGAGAAGCAGGAGCAGCAGGTGGAGCAGCAGGAGCAGGAGGAGCAGCAGGAGGTGGCACCCAATCAGCAAGCTCTTGTACAAGGGCTTCCCGGAACTCCCTCTGATTTTTTGCCCTCTTGCTTTGCATTGCAGCCAGCTGCTGGTGGATAATGAAAGCATTAACCACCGCAATGTCCACAAAGTGAAAGAAAAGGGAGCGGTACCACTTTCTGGTCTTTCTAAGCACGGAGTAGTAACCGATGAGGGCATCAGACATATCCACTCCTCCCATGTGCCTGTGTAAAAAAGCATACATAAACAAAAGTCAATACATAAAATATAAACATATCTGCAAAAAATGTTTGCATCATCCACTGAAAAAATTCTGCTTACTTGTTGTAGTCTGACACTACTGTAGGAATAGGAACAGTCATAACGGTCCATTCTCCATCTCCTGTCTTCACTCTCCTCTGGACAGTCTGATCTCCATTTGCCGAATGGAATGAGGAACACATGGATACCTCTCTTGTGTCCTTCCATTGGACGAAGAGAAGCTGGTTGTCCCTTTTCCACCTTATGCTTCCCCGGGGTGCATTTTTGGGCAGCTTATTTAGGGTGGTTTGTGGGAAGCCCACCCTGTTGTTCCTGATGGTCCCACAAGCAGAGATGTTTCTCTGGAGGAGGTCCCTGAAGAGCATCGGGCTGGTGTAGAAGTTGTCCACATATAATTTGTAGCCTGATCCCAAGACCTTTTTGTCCACCAGAGCCATGACCGATTCGTAGCTCAGACCTTTGTTTTGCTGGGTCTGAGCTACTGGGGATTTCCCTTCATAGATGAAAAAATCCCATGTGTAGGCATTTAGGGAGTCTGCAAGGACAAAAAGCTTGTACCCCCACTTTGTTGGTTTCGCTTTCATGTATTGCTTCAGACAAATCCTTGCCTTTGATGCCACCATTCTTTCGTCGATGGCAATATTCTGATGTGGATGATAAAAACTCCTACAACCTTCCCGAATCTGGTTATATACTGGTTTGACTTTGCACAGACGGTCAAACACAGGGCTTCCTTTATTTTTTGCATTCTCAGCATCTACCTTAGGATCGCTGAGGTGGAGGGCTGAGGACACGGCCTGAAATTTCCTGCAGGACATCACTGATGCTGGAAACTTAATGCCATACAGTCTGGACCCATTCCAGTAGTCTGAAACTGATGGCAGCTTCACCAAACCCATATAGATTACTACTGAGAGGAATGAGAAAAAGTCCTTCAGGGAGATTTCCTGCCTCGGCCTTCTTGCTGTCTCCAGGTGCTCCGCAGCATAGCTGTTCGAATTACGGACGATGGTCTGACAAACCGAGGATGAAAAAAAAAGTTGAAACAACTGCAGAGGACTGTAGGACTCTGTTTCAATAATTTGAGGTCCAGGTGTTCGAGCTGGTCTGAATTTTATCACTGGTGGAGAAACATCAGGCTCTTCTTGGGTGTACCATCGATCATCTGTGCTAGTGGAAACACCACTAGAGCCAGATGAAGATCTTTCTCTGCCATGACCATTGTCTCTCCCTCTACCACTGCTTCTCTCTCTTCCTCGGTTTCTGCTTCTCCCTCTTCCTCTGTCACTGCTTTTCCCTCTTCCTCTCCCTCTACCACTGATTCTCCCTCTTCCTCTGTCACTGCTTCTCCCTCTTCCTCTCCCTCTACCACTGCTTTTCCCTCTTCCTCTCCCTCTACCACTGATTCTCCCTCTTTCTCCCAAGCTGCCACTGCTTCTCAATCTTCCTCTGTCACTGCTTTCCCCTCTTTCTCTCAGTCTGCCACTGCTTCTCCCTCTTCCTCTGTCACTGCTTTCCCCTCTTTCTCTCAGTCTGCCACTGCTTCTCCCTCTTCCTCTCCCTCTACCACTGATTCTCCCTCTTCCTCGGTTTCTGCTTCTCCCTCTTTCTCCCAAGCTGCCACTGCTTCTCAATCTTCCTCTGTCACTGCTTTCCTCTCTTTTTTTGTCTTTGCTTCTGGCTCCTTCTCTTTCTCCAAAACTACTAGAAGCAGTAGTTGGAAATGATGCCACAGAGGTTGATGGTTGGCAGTCCTCATCAAAAGAGTCATCTGAATGCCTATCACAACAATATATAAAAATGTAAATATAAATATAGACAAATACATACATACAAAAACATATATAAATATAAAATTTACAAATATCGCAATGTTTCATGAGATATATTTCAACAGAAATATACATAATTACATATCACATTTACACACTGCTCCCTATCACAAATTGGGAAAGAGTATAATGCAACTTACCGATCTAGAGATGCATCAGATGCATTCACTTCTGAAAAAAGTAGGTCTGGCTCCTCATCACTAGATTCCTCATTCAGCTCTTGTTCACCAGATTCACAAACCTTTTCTGTTACTTCTAAAAGTGTATAAAATGTTTTTTTTGGCCTCTGTGGATTCATGTCACACACCATGGAGTGAAGGTGCAAATGAAATGGCTGCTCCTGCTGATTGCCAGTTCATTTGATGCACGTTTACAAACAATCAGTAGCTTTTTTCAAACTGGACATGTGATTAGCAACCGATTATTGTAGAAGTGAAATAAATTATGATAGTGAAACAGAAAAAAAGTTATAGAAGTTTGAGTTTATGAAAATGTACAAAGTAAAAATATGATTATTTATATTTTATATAAAATATATATTTTACAAAACATTTTTTACTTTTAAATTGCAAGAAAATCAAAACCAAAAATCTGAACGAGTTGTGTTCCAAATTTGAGGTTGATATCTCAGAAAACGAGCTTTCTATAAGATTTTGTTTGGGCACATGTACCATAGTTTTTTTATTAGATCACATCCAAGCTTCCTTACTGACCATATAAGGGCACCTCCATTTCCATATATGGTTTTAGTGATCTGAACTATATTTTTCCATAATTTTCATACAATTTATGAAGTAGACAACCTATTCAGAAGTAGTATGGGCAGTTTGGATGAATTTGATTTGAATTCAATCTCTAATAAATGCAAAAACACCCACGTTATAGCTTGCAGCCGCATCACAAATCGAGAATACATCATATTTTTAACACATTTTTTTAAATTTAAACAAATTTCAGCACTTTTTTTCACATTAAATTGAATTGGTGTTGTCTTTTGAACTCTTGGCATGAAAATAATTTGAGGTTTCTACCAATCTTTTATGATTTTTAATGTTTTTCGCTATTTCAGAATAAAGACCTAAACACGCCTAATGAGTATGAAATATTCTTGTTGCAATTTCATAAATTACTGCTCCTGTGTAATTTATTTTTTAAAACAATTACCACATATGAAAACTAGAGATTGTAAGCTTTCAAATGATATATAGTTTGTCAATATTACTTAAGGTTTTTACTAAGATATTATTGTTTTAAAAATATAATGGCAAACGTCCCACCTGTGGGACGGTGACAGTTAAGGGGTTAATTCACAAATGTTAACAAATAAGCAACATGCCTGTTGTCACATCATAGGACATTCATTAATGAGAGGTGAATTGAGGAGGGTCAGATAAACAAAACATATTACGAGAAGCGAATGCTTTTTCTTCAGTTCAAAAGACTCCCTATGCGTTAATACCGAAACCAAAAAAAGACCTGAAAAAAAAGATCATGTACTGAATTAGAGTTGCCCAAGACTACTTCTTAACTCGAGCATGAACACTTTACTAAGAATAGTCTGCTGGATTCAGAGTAGCTTTTTCTGTCAGAATATAAATAAATCACTTTCAAAGTAAAAGTTTTTGTGTGTGTGTGCAACGTGTGTGTTTTTCTTTACAGATAATTGGTCATTCTGCTTTTGTACTCCTAGAAAGAGGACCTTCTTGTCCAGGTCAGTTCCTGGAATCCTGAGGGCGTCAGATTCCTCATAGGGCGAAACTGCCCATTAGTTGTGAAAACAACTCCTGAACTCTGAATGAGTTTCCAGAGTAGAGCCTGCTGTAATATCCCCTCCACTATAGGCTTGCATTTCAAAGTATAAAACTATTTGTTTACCCGCCTTCAGTAGCACTGCATTAATTCAGCTTAATTCAGGTGATTTTGCAGTTCCAGGAATAACCCACAACAAGCTCCCATTTTAATGTTCAGCTCCTGATAAACCACATTCCAGCTAGCCGAGTGTATGTGTTAGAGACGTAAGAGAGCAAATTATTTAACAGGTGTTTCTGTAAGGCAAGTCACTCACTCCCAGTGCATTCTGGGTCATGACTGACAGTCAAATGAGTAGAGATAACACAACACTTCATACTGAACTTATCCTGATGCTTTAATGCACATTATAAAACGGTTAGTTCCAATCCTTGATTCTGATTGGTCAATAGCAAGCTGTGTTTTATTCACGATAAAACACGGCTATGACCGCTTCACCCAACGGTTCTATGTATCACTACACAACACCCCTAGCTGATTTCCTTCAGGTCAGTCCTATATTCATAATTTAAAAAATCTGTTTAAAAGTATCGTGTCTTTTTAACAGAGGGGTTTTCCCGTGCCTATAGTCATCTGTCAGTTGCGTCTTTCTTCTCTGTGATCACAAGTTTGAGTCCTTTCAATGAAAGAGTCTTCTCTACCGACGGACTCACTCATAAAGACAGTCTTTGCCACCATCTATTGGCAAAATAATGTAATGTAACTTCTGTTGCTATTTACGGTCAGGAACTATTTTTTCCAGCGGAAGGAAGGCTTTTAGGGATTTTATTTCATTATAGTTGCATAGATAAATATTTTTTGGCTTTAATATTTGCATTGTGTGGTAACCGTTTTATAAAAGCAATAAGGTACTCGAGGCTAGTGCTGTG
Source organism: Semotilus atromaculatus (assembly GCA_031834385.1). Classification (NCBI taxonomy): domain Eukaryota; kingdom Metazoa; phylum Chordata; class Actinopteri; order Cypriniformes; family Leuciscidae; genus Semotilus; species Semotilus atromaculatus. The sequence goes on along the minus strand of JAULUF010000026.1, from coordinate 20,858,531 downwards.
GAAAAAGCTATTGAGAATGACTCAAAGGTGTGAAGAGTATCAAGGGTAAAGTATTTTTCTTCACAGTAGTGAACGCACCAGAGAGAAATGCACATTTCATACGGATTACATAAGCAGAGAGCATTCTGTTTTCATTCGTTTCGAAATGTTCTGTTTAAAAGTAGACATTCAAGCTTTCTATATATTTCTCAGGTCTGTGAGGCAAGTACATTATATATGCTGAGCTTCGGTTCATTCACCTCGTGTCATGATGACCTTTTATTAAATCCAGGCAATTGGTTGATGAAACATTGATTGAAATTAAGATACAATTAATAAAAAACGAAATTCACTTTAAAGAAAGGCTTTGTGCTTTCTGTTTGAGGTCTCTGTGAAAGTTTTAAAGTCGCTTTTAGAGCGGTCATGTCCGTAAAACTGTCCCGTCCTTAACAGTTTTTTTGTCCTCATATATGCGAACATGGAAAATAAAAATAATATTTTATGTTCTGTGGAGGCCGACCCTTCTTCATCCGGTTAGTATTACTTTTGTTTTGTGCAGTGTAAAATATTTTGCCACCTAAAAGTTTGCACGTAATTGTGTATTATGTGAGTCACGAACGCACATCACTGAACAGAGCAAGGCGAGCATTTGTGCTTATAAAACTCAAACTTTTTTTGTTATTTTTGAAATGACCGATGGTTTCGCTAGATAAGACCCTTATTCATCGTCTGGTGTCGTTTAAAGCCCTTTGAAGCTGCACTGAAACTGTAATTTGGACCTTGAACTGTTTGGGATCCTATGAAGTCCATTATATGAGAAAAATCCTGTAATCTTTACATCAAAAACCTTAATTTCTTTTCGACTGAAGAAAGAAAGACATGGACATCTTGGATGACATGAGGGTGAGTAAATAATTATCAGCAAAAGTTTTTTTTAAAGTGAACTAATCCTTTAAGAGAGCAGCATAATGTTGCTACCTATCTATCTACCCATACAATAAATGTAAAACAAAACATCAAAACAGGTTCTAAACTGGCAAAACCGTTAAATATGAATGAAAGGTAGAGCCACCCTGTCTTGACAAAGATCCACAAAGAGGAGAGAGGAAGCAGGAATGGTTAAACATCCACCACATTGCTAAACCTAATCCAGTCAAAGAAAGGTTCATTCTGAGGCCAAACACACGGTTGTTGAGATCAGTCCAAACCAGGCTAGTGGGACTTCCCTTTACTCAAAGATTTACTGATTTAAAAACCTTTTACACAGTTTGCACACATTTACTCAGTCAGCTTCTTTCATTATTCGTTATTAAGAATTAAGTTCAAGGCCATCAACTTTTGTGCTGGGGAAACTAAACAGCAAGACAGCAAAACTATAAAGGAGAAAGCGGGAAGTGGGATTGAAATGTTGCAAGCCAGACTTGAACCTTTATCACCAACATGAGCAGAACAACTCAACATATATTTACACCATGTCATAACTAGATGTGATAAGATTCTAGTTGTCCACACCAGAGATGTTACATTAACAAGTGCTTACACAATCAATCCCAAATCACAGACAATCAGAGGAGCCTGCTTTTCACAGGCACTCGTAATCAATTCATTGGATGAAAAAGTAACAAATTAATATAAATTAAAGAAATAAATAGTAAATAAAGTAAAAATAAAGTAAAACGCGTCTCAAATAGGGATGGCACCGTAATAAAATTATGGGCTGAAAAGGAAAATTCTGGATGCACTAGGCTGAAAACCAAAAATTACTTTTTAATAAAATAGTAATTTCTCATTTTAAATTAGTTTTTTTGTATAACTGTAATATTCAAGCTTTTCTAGTCTCAAACACATTAAACAGCACACACATTCGTCAAAGCACATGACAGGGCAAGGCACATTCATTCGATTAGTAGTTTCCTTTAAAAGGGTCATGACGTGAGAAAACAAATTTGCCATATAAGAGGTCTTTGTAGCATTGAAACATCCTGCAAGTTTCATACGTCAAACGTCCTCATTATAAACAAAGTATTTAGCTAAGCTTTGAAAAACATGTCGTTTTGATATTGTGGGATCTGTGACGTCACACAGGCAAACACATTTGCATATGACTGCTTCCAGAGCAAGACATCGACTAATAGTTGCACATTAATCAAAACAAATAGGAGCCATTGTAAATCACTGACATCGTCTACACTGGGTACAGTAAACCGATCAGTGTTCAGTTCAGTTTCCCATACATTGATTTATTTGATAAGGATATAAAATCGCAAAAGATTGTCTGACTGCGCAAAATGAAGTTTTTGCTCACGTGATCAGCTCCGTGTCTCAGTTCACAGTGAATGAATGCAGTGAACTCCATCTGTGAATGTGATAATAATAATAATAATAATAATCTCTTGATGAAAAGTGCATTATAAATAATTATTTATAACGCACTGTTCATCAAGAGATCTCAAAGTGCTACAGGTAAAAATAAATAAATAAAAAAACAGTTCTTTAGAAAAAACATCTAAAGGCGACCTTTAAATAAAAGGCCTTTTTTAAAACAGTCAGTGGATTTTAGCGTTATTGTCACATTTGCATAGTTGACGATTACAGCATTTCACTAGATTTGTAATGAAACGTGCATGTAAACTTGTTTTTCTTCAAAAATAAAAGCTCACAGGTTTCTCTCTTGCATGTATAAATTAGGACAAAACTAATTAGTTTGCATTGCATATGGCTATGACTGTTATAGGAATAATATAATAACATTATTATTAGTATTATGTAGTGTAATAATGTAGGTGGAGCTCTTAATTTTTAACTCGTAAAGAGCACTAGATTTAATAATTTCACTTTAAAATGTACTAAATCCTCTTACGGGAGGACATTTCCCCCGGACCCTGTAAGAGAGGCCGAGGACCACCCACCAGTTTCACAAAATCCTGTGGGAAACACTGTGACCACTGACCATAGCAATGTTCAGGCATCTCGCGTGTTTTGTTACCGCTATTCTTACCAAAAAAAATATTACAGTGACCAAAAACCTGTTATGTTCAGCAATTTTAACTGAAGTACAGTCAACTGAGGCATCATGTTTTGCTTATTAGAAAGACTGCTTTACTGACTGGCTCTTGCCGTGTTGCTATGTCCTTTTTTGGGGGGCTTGTTGTCTAAAGTCCCCCTGTGGTCATTTAATATCTTAAAACTCCCCTTTGATCACCAAAATTACACATCTAAACGTTTTTTTAATTGAAAAAATTCTTCATACCTTAAAATAGCTTGAAATGTAACTTTACACCCACATTTAGTACATGCAGTTCTATGAATATGTAAATGAGCCCCGCCTCCACTCACTCACACAGCTCAAGAGATCCACTGGTTGACGATCCACACGTTGATCTCGTTGATCTGGTTACAAGGTAGTTTGTGACGTCAGAAACACCAGCGATTTCAAAACGTGTTTTTAAAGCTGTCTTTGAGTATTTTCTCCTTAAAACTGCAGTGAACCAATGGTGTCGACTTATGAATTTGCACATGGTTTGTCTAAAAGCATATTAAAAACACCACATAGACATATAAACAACATTAAAAGCTTGATTTTCACCACAGGGGTGCTTTATGCTTTTTAAGCTGTTTAAGCAGAGAAACACTGCTGATGCCCACTAAAATACACCATTAACAACTAGTGGTTCAGTTCGGTTAAGTTCTACACACTGAACAGAAGTAAATGCCGTAGTCACGACCTGCATTTTTCAGGAGTGAATTTGGTTGTACAATGCAGTTGTCACTCCTGTAAAGTACAGAACAGGATTAAGCACAAAAAGGTGTATGGACGACTGCATTTTGCTGCAGTGTGTATGTGGCCAAAAAAGGGTCAGCTATTGACAACTGAGTAACAACAAGAAGCTCGATGGGCAGAGCACTTTCAGACCACCACCCACAACAGACCCAGGTGTCCAGTATGCAGAGAATGACCTGGTCATTAGCATTGAACCACCAAGAAAAGAAGAAATTGTCTCAGCCATTAAGTCCCTAAAAAATGAAAAAGCCTCTGGCCAAGATAACCTGAATGCAGAGCTTTTCAAAGCAGACCCAGACCTCGCCTCCAAAACACTTCAACCACTTTTCAAAACTATCTGGGAGGAAATACCTGATGACTGTTCGGAAGGAATTATCATAAAGATACCCAAGAAGGGCAACTTGAGAGATACTAACAAATGGCACGGAATCAGATTCCGATCAATAATAAGCAAAATCATGGCAAAAATCATTGAGCAGCGTCTTACAGAGGCAGTAGATAAGAAACTCAGGAATGAACAGGCAGGACTCCGTAAGGGGAGGGGGTGCATTGACCAGATATTTGCTCTTCGTAAAATGCACAGAATGGCAGAGGCAAATATACATCAATTTTATCGACTTTGAAAAGGCATTTGATAGTATACACCGAGACGGCCTCTGGAACATCTTAAGGATGTATGGAATTCCACAACACATAGTGGACGTCAAGTCAAGTATATTTATATAGCGCTTTTCACAACATAGATTGCACCAAAGCAGCTTTACAGTATCAATCAAAACAACATAACAATGTTCAACCTCCACGTTTGGTAGGGCTGATCAATGGTATTAATGATTGGTTATCAAGACCAGGGTTTCCCACAGTACTTTGGAACTAACGCCTGTTTCACACATACTCTGTGTGCAGTGCGTATGCGGTGCGTGTACGGTACAGCAGCAGCACGCGCTATAGAGCTTTCACACATGCTGCGTTTGCGGTGCGCAACTGATCCGCGGCTGTAGGCTACCACAAACACAAACAAGCATATTTACTCACTATTTGTATTTCAAATCCAAAAGTTATCAGCAACTTTTATTTAAAAAGAGTTGTCATCAGTGCGATTCTTTTTGTACACATAGGCTACACACTTTAATAGACGTATTCACGTTTAAACCCAATTTAAACAACGTATTATTCAATGCATTACTTCTATATAGATTAAGTTGCTCAAGCAAGGTAACATATTGAACCATATGTATAGCCTATTATATTAAAAAATCGCAAACATTTTAAATTAAAACTTAAAATTGACAAAAACAGCAGACTCATACCTTTTCTTTTGCATAATTTAAATCTTTATACAGTAAAACATGCATCACAAAGAACTTTTTTTTCCACCTCCACGAATGAGACAAGTGTCGTTCATCATGTCGCCTTGTTGAAGTAAATTGTAGTTTTCCTTGTTTTACCCCGGTCTTAAAGTAAAAAGATGACTATGAAAAATAGTAGTATTTAATTAAATGCATTTATGGTCAAATTACTATACATTTTTTAAATTAAATATGCATTTATGATGAAATTACTACATTTTCATATCAATTTGTGTTCATTTTGACCACGAACTATGTGCTGTCACTTTAATTCAGCAGAAATAGACTCGGTGCGGAAACGATCTCTGCACTGCTGTATACGCACCGCACCTGGAACGGATCACCGGACCGCATCCGCGTGCAGTGTGAAAGCTCTAACCTGTTAACATGGGTACGGAAAAAAATACACACCGCATACGCACTGCAAACGGAGTATGTGTGAAACGGGCGTAAGCAAAAAAAATTTGTATGAGCGTTATCCACCGTGTTACTCTGTCCTGCTTAATAGATTCTCTGCCCGAGCCCGAACTTGACCCGAATGATATTTCCCGCCGCCATCCTCGGCCCGGCGCTTGATCTAGAGACGTGCGGCGCAGGACCAGATTTGATGGCCGAGTGCGAGCGTGGCCGGTAATGCACTCACTCTGTGTGTACGGGCTGCGGGAGAATTAAACGATTCACAGGACTGCCACAAAATAGATATCAATGAATAATACATATAAAAACTTATAAATTGTTATTCATCTGTTGCAGAAAAGAATTAAAACAAAAAATAACGATTTACAGGGCAGAGTTTCTATTTGTAACATGTTTGCAGTGTTGAGCGACATAGACAATCTTCACCACAGCCAATTTTTTCATGCATTTTCAATATTTTCAACATTTTTTTCATTGCATCACATCTGGTTAGGGCACAGTGTTAGAATAGCTTCTCTAGAAGCGTTGCAGTGGAAACAACAGATTGGTCATGAATTTAACCCTACGTACTACAGCAAAAACGTGTCAGGATCTTGCGTGCGGCTAACCGCTGTACCATGAGACCTGTAGAACTACATGCCAGAAGGCCTCATCTTGGCTGGATATATTACTCTAAATATGCTTACCGTAACTAGTCTTTAAAATGAAAACAGGAAGTGATACAGATCGGTCCTTGGTCACACAGTTCGCCAACCAAACCACTTAATGCTGAGTGTGTGAGGCGGCCACATCAAACAGAGCCTGGTGTGTTATTCATACAACACGAAAGCGGAAAACAACCTAACCTCTATAAAGCAACAATTGTCCTCACCCAACACCAATGCATACAGTGTTTTAAGCAATTTAACTATTACAACTCGCTACTAAGCTCAGCTTCAGATGGATGTTACAATGATTGAAGCTGTATGATACTTAGCTATGATTTAGCATTAAATATTCAGAGCATAATCATCCACTGATTGATTGAAAAATTAAAATACAATTCAGACGGCTTGGTGTCATAAGTCTGTGATATACCACTGAGCAGTTTCAGCATGGACTCTTGCTCTCCTTTTTAACAACTCCGTTTTGACAGCTCTGTTCACAGCCCAACCACAGTCCCGTTGAGTTCCCAGACACTGCAGTCCTTCAGGAAGCACCTGCCCTTTCATCTCCCAACAGGAATCCACCACTACACTGGCCAGTCTTCAGAGGAACTTCCCTTCTCCTGGTTTTGTGGGAATCAAAAGTGACAGCCTGTATGAACAGAGTCTAATGGGATCTCTAGATAAATAACGCTCAGCACTTTTACAGAAGCTTGCGATCCGATTTAGTGTAGCACACAGAAGTGGACACAACAGATCAGATTTAAATTAGTGTCCTGACCAGTCCAACATTTCACAGCAGTCCTTTAGTCACAATGCGGAAAATTCTGGCCGATCATACCAACCAAACAAGTTGTCTATAGCTTAAAAGGCACACCCAGAAAAGCGAATGGCCTATTAAAGGTAGGGTAAGGGATTTGCAAAACGGTATGTTACGACCGTTTGATTGACAAACTTACTGTCCAATGATTCTAGGTGGTTTTGGAAATTATCGGCTGGAGTTTTTCGAGTCCTGCCCGTTCCACAGATGATTAAATTGCTTAATTTTCATTTCAGTGCTTCTAACTCAGTGGCTGTAAGTGGGTTAAGTGATTTTGAAAAAATTAGGGATGCACGATATTGGATTTTGGCCGATATTCGATATGCCGATATTTTCAAACTACTTTTGGCCGATGCCGATATATATATACAAATTTTTCCCCTGATATACTTACACTTTAATTTTACTGAAGAGAAATCCAAGTCTCTCTCCTGTACTACCTTTACCGTATTACACTCACGTGTTGTAGATAAGGCAATACACAAGACAAACAAAACAACATTTGATTCTACCACAAATGTAGACAGACATTCACTCCTGAAAAATAGGTCAATTGTTTAACTTGGAGAATAAATGATATGCCAGTGCCACATTTTATTTTGAAGTTTTCAAACTTCAGTCCTTAGGAGTAAAATATATAAAAATAAATTTTCAAACAGAAAAATGTACAGTACATCATCTTCTCCTACTTGAACAGGTCAACCAAATGCTCCCGTTTTCGGTGCTGATGCAGCTGTGACGCGTTTATGTAACATGTAAGGCTGGCGCTGCCAATAAAGTATCTAAAAATTGTCACAAAGAACCGGCAAAAGTAATGATTATGAATATGTGAAATACAGCAAGGAGACATTTTAATTGTTTATTAATAAACAAGTGTTTTCTGTGTCGGCTGCAAATTTGAAGTTTGACGGTGCTGACTCGCCATCTTTGCAGTAGTGAACGCACCAGAGAGAAATGCACATTTCATACGGATTACATAGTTTTCTTTCGTTTTGAATTGTTCTGTTTAAAAATATTATTTCAAGCGTTCTGTAGATAATAGATATATTTCTCAGGTCTGTGAGGAAATAGGCTATGCTGAGTTTCGTTTCATTTATGAGGGCGAGCTCCAGTTCATTCGCCGGCGCCTCCGTGTCGTGATATCTATTATCTGCTTTATTTATTAAATCCAGGCAAATGGTTGATGAAACATTGATTAAAATTAAGATACAATTAATACAAAACGAAATTCACTTTAAAGAAAGGTTTTGTGCTTTCTGTTTGAGGTCTCTGTGAAAGTTTTAAAGCAGTCTTTTAGTGCCGCTTTCAGAGCGCTCACGTCCGTAACATTGTTTGTTCCTCATAAATGCGAACATGAAAAATAAAATGAATATTTTATGTTCCGTCTGTGGAGAGCATACTAGCTTGGAGAGCAGATCGTCTTTAAAAACATGACCGATCGATCGACCAACAGCATGAAAGAGAAAAAATAATAATGCGTCATTGCCTACCCAGCACTTCTGAAAATGCATTTCCAAATGCGTCTCTGTCCCAGCACATTTCAAGCCAAACTGATGCCCATGCATGAAATGCCTCCACTTGTTGGAAGTTTAAAGGGCATATTGCAGGTTAGAGGACCCAACGAGTCAATGTATAGAAAAATAATGTAGGAACTATATTTTCTTTAAAATATACTTATAAATACACTACAGAAGCTTCTGGAGACGTTTTTGTGAGAAAATGTTACTTCCGCGTCTGAAAATGGGCGTGGCAGCCTACAGGCAGGCGTGACGTAACGGGCGGGAGAGCGGTCGATTCAGACAACAGGAAAACAATGGATCGCAATGATATTTCAGACGCTGAGGAAATACTTACTCGTATGACGGACCACAGCTGTACAATTATGAGCCTGCTATACTGCCAAGAGAGCAGGGAAAGGCCAGGATTAATGTTAGACAGAACGGTCAGAGACAAATTGAGTTGTGGTGTGAGAAGAACCAGTGGAGAACAGGAGAGGTGTCTTGGTGAGAGAGACCAGTGTTGGCTTATAACTTAGATATCTACACGTTCGCTAACGATATACACTGTTCTCACAATATTGTACAGATTATTACCATCTTATATCAGGACAGCAGACATGAGTATGTTTAGAGTAAATATATACTATTAAATGTATAAAAACTATACTTGAGTATGTTTGTATTGTACTAAAAACATACCCAAGTACATTTTTAATACATATTTTCCACCTGGGTTATAACATAAACAGAAAATTAAAGATTTGAATATATAAACAACCTAGTAATTTTGTTTTTCAATTACAAGTTGCCTCTATTAAGGGTATGAGTCTGACTATACCTATATCAGACTATTTGATGCCATTGGTACAGTATAAGACAATCAATACTCTTGCTTCGGCATCCCATGTTAAACTCCATCATATCGCCGGGATGATAATCCTCCGATCTGAAGTGAACGCTACACACGACCGCGTTTTTCGAAGCCGATGCGGAAGAGAAATCCCGTCTCTTCACCTGCACAAACCGCACCAGGCACGAAAGATACCGTCCCTTTTTCTTGTTATAGAAACCTGTGGACTCGATGTCCTGACAGGCCAGAGTTTTTGCAACCTCCACAAACACAATTTACCATGACGATGACAAATTAAAATACAAAAACTACCGAAACCACACTGACTCACGACAGCTCTTACCAGCCTACTCTGCACTGAGCCGAGGCTAGACTCCCTGTCGTGACGTAAAATGACGCGATGTTGAAAAAAAAGCCGTTTTTACGAGCGGTCCAAGAAACGCTCACTTTATCTACTAAATTAGTGCCCTTATGTCGTTTTAAAACATTTTATATCCTGCATTAACTTTTCATATGGTATTTTCATACAAGGTTACATATTAATTTAGATTTTTTTTTAACCTGCAATATGCTCTTTAAGTTGCTGGCGCTCATGCTACGTTCACGGTCGTCACGTGCGCACAGAAACACACCCTATCGGCAAGGCTCATCGGCAGAAATATTCATATCTGCCAATACCGATGATGGTCATTTTAAGCTTTTATCGTCCGATACCGATGTTGTGCCGATATCATCGTGCATCCCTAGAAAAAAATGGACAAAAAAAGAGAATCACATACCCCACCTTTAAATCGAATCCTCTGTCATGTCTTCTTGCGCTTGAACTGACAAATTCACACAGAATTATGCCAAAATGCCCGTATGGGAAACTACCCTTGTGAAACATAGTAGGTTGTGTCTTAAGTGAACATTTAAAAGAAAACACACGTGTAACAGTATATTGGATATGTGCCACTCTTAAAGAGACAGCAGCCAAATAAACCTACAACTGTCTTTTTTCTCAGTGTTAATCTAACAGAGAAAATTACTCAGCTCTTGACTGGTTTGAGCCCTGCTGAAGCAGCTCTAAATATTCACTGTGCTATTAAATTAAAAATAAACATGATAGAGCAATAATATGAACAATGAAAGTAACGTGAAAATAACCAAAGTAAACATCTATTTGATAAGCAAATTTGATTTAAATCCAGTTAGTTTATCTGCCCAAGAGCCACAGCAATGACCTTAACTAACCTGTCCTGCTATCGACCAATCAGATGTGTTCATCTAGACCACAAAATGAGACGTTGGTTCGGTTGATTTAAGAAAGTTGTGAAAGTTGATTTTCATAGATATGAAAAAGACGGTCAGATAGATAAAAAGAAAGGAAAGGTCTTATAGACCAACAGACAGGTTATGGAGTGGGCAGACAGATGAATGTATAAACAGATTGACAGAGATAGACTGATAAACAGACACATGCAGATAAAAAGACCAGACAAATGGGCAAATGAATAGACGCATAGACAGATGGGCATAGATAGCCAAAAGGACAGACAGGCAATGGACAAACAAATAAACATTAAAAAGGCAAACATCTGGACTGATGAACAGACAGAGAAGCAGAGCAAAAGATAGACAAGCAGATGGAAATATGGACAGGCAGACATAAATAGAGTTAGAGGATAGACAGAAGTGAGTGTAAAACATCTCAGAAGTAAAGGATGTTAAATTGAATGCACATGTGCACACAATATGCAAGCAGATGAGCACACTTATAAATACAGATAAGGCAGCATGTCCAAAACTCTAGACGCCGCCATGTTGAAACGACATTCCATGAAGGGGAGAGAAAACAACTCCTAAACTCTCAAACCCTTTCAAAACAACATGACAAGTCTCAACACGACACCTCGTTCCATACAGTAAAGAGACAGAAAACACAATGCAAGAGCGGTTTCTTTCGTTTCCAAGCATGAGGAAACCTCTGGTGCACAGATATTAGGTCACAACACAGCACAGGTGTATTCAAGGGATAGTTCATACAAAAATTATTTCATTTACTCAGCCTCATGTCTCTTAATAAAAAAATAAAAAAAAGGGTTCCTTCAACCATGAAACTCGAATATTGAATATTTACCAAAGAATATCTAAGGTGCTCTTTTCCACTACTGACTGAGCACGTTCAGAAAAGCCAAACATATGGAGCTGATTATGAGAAGTCATTAAAATGTATTAGTTTACAAATCATGCACAATGGAAAAAGTATTTTGAGGACTTGATTAATCGATAATCTGGCCCTGCAATCATAATTTGTGTGAAATGTGTTTTACTGCCACTAGTGTTTATTTCATCTGGAAATTGCAGTGAATTTTATGTATAGGTAGCTACGTTTAGACTAGACTTTCAAAAATATAGTATGAAATCACTGACAAAAGGTGGAATTGGCCTTGTTAATAAGTGCAAATCTGACACACAAGCAATGCCAATGTACACAGAAGCAGAGTAAGACACACTCGCACCACAAAATACTATTGACATGTACATTACACACGCCAAACGACAAGCTGCACGCAAACACAGCACTCCCTTTAACACCTGCCAATAACTGCGTCTCTAGTAAGTAAATACAGATTGATGTTCTTAAAGATCATTGGCCTGTGAGCAGGAGGACAGAGAGAGAGAGAGAAAAGAGAGAGAGACAGAGAGACAGAGAGAGAGAGAGAGACAGAGAGAGAGAGACAGAGAGAGAGAGAGAGAGAGAAGAGAGAGAGAGAGAGAGACAGAGAGAGACAGAGAGAGAGAGAGAGAGAGAGACAGAGAGAGACAGAGAGAGACAGAGAGAGAGAGAGACAGAGAGAGAGAGAGAGAGAGAGACAGAGAGAGAGAGAGAGAGAGAGACAGAGAGAGACAGAGAGAGACAGAGAGAGAGAGAGAGAGAGAGAGACAGAGAGAGACAGAGAGAGAGAGACAGAGAGAGACAGAGAGAGAGAGAGAGAGAGAGAGACAGAGAGAGAGAGAGAGAGAGAGACAGAGAGAGAGAGAGAGAGAGAGACAGAGAGAGAGAGAGAGAGAGAGACAGAGAGAGACAGAGAGAGAGAGACAGAGAGAGACAGAGAGAGAGAGAGAGAGAGAGACAGAGAGAGAGAGACAGAGAGAGAGAGAGAGAGAGAGACAGAGAGAGACAGAGAGAGAGAGAGAGCATCCTTTTATTCTCCTGCTGGCACCAGTTCCAGCCGATCATCCGTTTATTTCCCTCCGACACACGCTGAGCCGGTCTTTCTCACCATAGAGCACTGCCAGACATTGATCCACTGAGCCAGAGACACACTGATGCCAGTGGACACAAAGAGCTTTGACGGGGAGAAAGAGTGGATGGCATGATTTCTGGCCTCTATGAATGTAGCCTATAGTTGATCAATTTGCACATGGAATAGGAAGATCCTGTGTGTGTGTGTGTGTGTGTGTGTGTGTGTGTGTGTGTGTGTGTGTGTGTGTGTGTGTGACGCCAGATGAAGGGGTAAGATGGATAGTGATGATGACCTTAAAACAGCAAAAGCTCGTAATGAGGAAGAACTTAAGAGGCAGAAACAGAATCGTTATTTGCCATATCTGCGGTGTTTCCCGTACAACCTGACTACTATAGTACGATGCATTGGTGAAGAAATCAACTAACTAGTCGTTCAACCACATTGGTTAATGATGTCACACAGGTGGTGGAGTAATAACTTATTTTAATTAAACTGTTTGAGATTGAATTAACGCTAGATGTTTTACTATAAATTACGGACATGGCATCTGAGGACTATTTCTCATTTTTCTCAGTTATTTTGCATTATTTTCAGATTCAATCATAGACTCGTTCTTACAGTAGATCACGTTCACACATGAAATCGCTTTAAATCTCTTGACAAACTAACAGAAGTAAATGACATATGTATTCTAAATAAAAGAAACAGGTTGTACTGAATGTCAGCCTCCTTATTTGGCTCGAGATAAGGATTTATTGAGTCCACATGTCATGCAAACAAGAAACTCTGCTTCTAACCACAGGCCGGCTCTGTCGTTCCAACACACACCTTTGCGATGCGGTTCGCGAATGTTCATTGGAAGTTAGACCTGTAGTTGGCTAACGATGCTTTTGGGAAACCGTGGTTAGGTCTGTGTTGTCAACATGTTACATTTGTTAATCATACATGTGTTTTTGTGCCTTAAAACACTGAACATTGTTGTGAAGACTGATTTAAATATCTCACTATTGGATAATGCTAGTAGGCTGAAATAGATGAGGTTTTGTTTAACTTGACTGAGCAAACTTGCATGTAAAAATGTGTATTAAAAAGAACAGTATATGACACAGTTTTCCGGAAAAAAAACGTGTACCTGCTATTACTTTGCTTAATTAAAGGACAAACTTCCTTTTAAAAAAGTATTTAAGTAATTGTGTTGCCAAACCTTAATCGGGTAAGGAGCTCTGAATATAAAAATATAGAAAAAATATTTCTACATACATAGGCCTAGTAAGATAGACAGCCATTAACACACACAATCCAACAAAACAAACAGTGTCTCTATATCTCTTCAAAGAGACAGATATGAAACCACGTTATAACGCACGTTATAACAATATTCAGACTAGAGGAGTCTGGACTTTGAAATGCATAAGAAATGAAGAGGCAGCTCAAGTGCATGCAAATGTGATCAGCTCTCTATTCACACACTACACTGAGAATAATTTACATTTCTATCTCACACACACATCTACACCGTAAATACATGTGCAAATCACATTCAGCAGGAATGTTCTGATTCGCAGTATTACGACACTACATGTTACTCATGCTTTTATGACATAAAGAGGAACATCATTTTGTTTATATTGAGAAAGAACTGACCAGGTACTTTGAAAGATGATGATTCCTTGAGCTACTTTTTGACAGCTAACAGAAATATTTTCTAATTCAGCGTTGTTTTTTTCTTCAACAGAGAAATTTTTCAAAACAAGGGAAGAACCGTAAGGTTAGGTCACACATTTCATGATATCATGAACGTCATGGCTGGGGAAAGTTGTCACGTGTGTTTTGAATATAAATACGTATGCTGTAAAAGACAGTCTTTTTTTAATTAGATCGCATTTTAGATTTCAAATGAAGTTATTCTTAACCTCAAAACAGTCAATAAACAGCAGTTTGACACAACCTAACCCATACAGTGTGACAACATGCCCCACTAGGCTATAGACAACACAACTCAAAATGTTATAGCTAGAGCCTTCCATTATCTTTTTGATTCACCATGGGAAATGCTAAGTTATTTGTTTAGTTAAGACTTCAACGTTTGTGTCTACGACTTAACTAAAAAAAATAACCAACTGTGAAAACAATCCCTGGAGTAAAGAGTGACAACTAGCCCCGGTCGCTCGGTCTCCTGTAGAGATAAAGCCTCCGTGGTTTTCCCTCACCTGAGCAGACTGGAGAGTGTGTGGGAAGAGCTGTGCCCGCCGCTCCCGGTATTCCCGGAGGATCCAGCGCCACTCGCGGCGGCCGACCCGGCCGACTGTCTCTTCCCGGACAGCAGCTTCTCGACGGCGGGCAGATTCCCGGTGCGCGCCGCTTCCAGCAGCTCCTGCTCCTTCCCCATCTCTCTCTCTCACTCACACACACACACACCAGCGGCGGAGGAACGATCACACGGTCGGCCACACGGCCACACGGACCCACGGCAGCCTCTCCGACGCCCCGACGCGCTCTCTTCCCGCTCCGCTCCGCTCGGTCCACCAGCGGCGGCTGTGTCACGGTTATTCCCGCTCCAATCGCTCCTGCTCCGGGGAAACTTTCTCTCCCAGCGCCCGCACAAACTTCCTTTGGCAACGGCTCGACACGTCACTTCCTAGACGGGCGCGCTCCTTGGTGACGTCGCGAGGGCTCGGAATTATGCACAATCATTTAATTACACTAATGATGGTGAAACGGCATTTAGGGAATTAAAATCGATGGATTCCATTATGTGAAACCCCTCGTTTATCCTTACATCCTGACATTAGTGGAAGAAGAACCAGTGACAATAAGCTATACCAAGGGTTCATGGAAAATCTCTTATAAAGTGGATCTTCATTATGAACAGCAACGGGACTGAAGGATATAGGCTAACAATCCATTATGATTGTAGAATTTTTTTCAGATATTTTTTCTCTAGGCTAATTAAGTAGGCCTATATTGAATATCTTGAATATTTTATAGCGTTATATGATCTGATGATATAATGAGTAGCCTATACCTGACCCGCATCAAGCTCATTTTGCATCAAGGCTATTGATCACAAGATATTAAGTTTGGATTTATTGACTCTGACTCTCTGGCCTATAGGCTTTTTCAAACATTGATGTAATGCATTACAAGTAACGCAAGTTATATTATCAGATTACTTTTTTCTCAAGTAACACGTTTGTAGTGTTAAAAACAAGTTTCCAATTTGTAACCCTTGTTTCTTGTCCACTGTGGGAGATGCTGATGCTAAATGTAACAAAAAACTGAAGTTTATTAAATAAAAAAATAAAGATGCATTGTAACATAAAACAAAACAAACAAAAGTATGGCTCCTACAATGTTACTTTTAAATGTAGGCTACAACAAAATATCTGAGTTGACCACATTTGCCAAAAATAAAAAAAATTTGTTTGTTTGTTTGTTTGTTTGTTATAAAAAAAAACAAGCAAGCCCAGCCCATGCAAAAAAAAGTAACACAAAAGTAATCAAACTAAGTAAAAATACACTACAATTAAAATAGAATTAGTTACTTTTTAGGGAGTAACACATTATTGTAACACATTATTTTTAAAAGTTACATTCCCCAACAGTCTATGGCAGCCGAATTGCATTAATGTAACTTTAAATAGATTTTTTTTTTAAATGTATTAATTACTGTAAACCTGAATAAGTTGGCAAAGCACACAAAAAAGAATTAGGCAATCAGTTAGCCTACATCAAAAATTTAACGTTAAGAAATTCAAAGTTCAAGTAAGCAACTGGTAGATTTTTATTTTGAACTCATACATTTTAATTTCACTACATTTCACTTCAAATTATCATGGAATATCTTACTTTAATATTTTTAGTAGTGGAAACATAGCTAGCTTTAAACAGTTAGTAAATGAGCATAACAATTGCTGAATAAGGCAATGTTATTTAACATACCTGTTCTAAACTCATGCTCCTCTCGTCACAATGACTGAAGCCCTTAAAAAAACACATAACAGAATTTTTTCTAAGTTAGCATTGCTAACCATAAAATAATACTAAATCATAAACATTATTGCACACAAACAAAACATTATATAACACTTAAATTTTTTAAAGTTTTTAAGTGTTTTTAAGTCAATTTACTCTCCCTTTCGAGTGTCATGACAAAGCATGCTAGGAAATACAAATCCCAGCCCAGTTTCAGTTAAATTTAAGTTTGTCTAAGTTAAAAGAAACAAGTTAATAAAACTCAAAAACAACGAAACTCTCAGAAAATTCTGAAATCTGTCAGTTTTGTAAAATCAAAAGAACTCAGTTCATTTGATTTAACTAATTTGTTTGGTTTACGTTTACCCAACTCAAACCGATTAATTATTTTGAGTATTGATTTTTTTTTAAAGATTATACATTATGATATTTTAAATACAGATTTACTACTTGAAATTTCATGCAATAAGCATCACATACAATAAAATAATTTATATAATTTAAAAAAAAAGTTTCTAAAAATCGATTTTTGTAAATAAATTAATTTCAGACATAAATTCCCTTGGTCTTAAAAGCATAGATTTTATAGATAAAATATATTAATTGGATATAAATAATATTTCTAACTACAGCGTGAACTTTCCCTTTTTCTTTCTCTTATTTTTTTTTTATTTCCTTTTTTTTTGCCGTACATTTTTTTACAGTCTATGTGTAAAATAGTGTCCTCTCACGCTCCTTATGAAAAAATAAAGCAAATGATGTGTCACGTGGCATTTGTTACTTATCTCAGCGCTGGTCAGAATGGCACAATCACAAACGGTTGTGTTTATGTATGTTTTTTTAAGCTTAAGCATGTCCTTGGAAGTAATAGATTCAAACGATTATACTTATTTAAGCGGTTGTTGTACAAATCCCCCCAATTAAACAGTAGGTTAGGATATGAATGCGTTGTGGTGCATTTCTCTATCTGGGCCTCTGTGCAAAGCTGCTTTTCCTACGAAACAGTTCATTATCCAGCAAAGTGCGCCATCCAGTGATGAAACCTAATATGGACTCTTATTTTGAAATTGACCGGATATTGTCATGACTGTTGAGTATGAGTTCAGTCTGGAGTCTAGAGGCGTAAAACAAACAAACAGTTCTTTGATTCCGTGTTTATAAAACTATTGTCGAGGTATGTTATTAGGAGAAGTCTGTGTTTATGTCTATTTACACACTTTTTGTCTAAAATGTTGTTTCAGATTCGGTTCCAGTCTAATGTAAATCTATGCACTCAATTAACATGATTATCACATCGTCTTATAGTACCTTGATGTAATATCATATTATATTATGAATAAATGTCATCATAAGTATAATAATAATAATAATAATTCGGTACCATGGTGCATATCAAAACAGCATGGAATGGGTAAGTTATATTTCTTCTTCTTCTTTATTGAATGTCCCTCAGCTCAGCTGAAGCATGGCAGACCCGGACCGAGTGAAGCCCGAGGACAGAGTCGAGCAGAAGAGCCTGGGCTCCGGGGACGCTCCGGCGAGCGGCGGGCTCTCCAATGAACCCGCTGCGGGACACAGCAGACCCAAGGAGGAGGGCAAAGCGGTCCGTCCACCTCTCATCCAGAAACACTAGGAATTATATGATAGAAATGTATTCATGTTTTATCTGATCCCTGCTTTAGAGGTCTGAAGACGCTGGTGCTGCTGGTGAAGAAGATGAAGAGGGATCTTCTCTTCACCCCTCTCCTGCTAAAAAACTGAAATTGGAGCAAGACAAGAAAAAGGAGAAACGGCAAAAAGTTGATGAAGATGAAATACAAAAGATGCAGTGAGTTTTTATTTGTCATGCATTGTGCTGCATGCTGATTTACTGTATCAAGGTGCAAAACGTACCTGACCTAAAAACCTGCCTCTGATAGATTACACTGACTGATATGTTTACTCCTCTTTTTTGTTCCACAGAGTTTTAGTATCGTCATTCTCTGAAGAACAGCTGAACCGCTATGAGATGTACAGACGCTCGGCTTTCCCAAAGGCAGCTATAAAGAGAGTAAGTGGAGGAGTCTGTGTTTATCCGTGTTTTTTTCCTCTGGAATTGGGCTACTTTTAAATTATTGGCACAGGTTGAAAGTCAGACATACAATTTAGGCAATCCAAAACCCCACAAAAGCATGTTTGACTATTTTTTATTGGTCATAGGGCTAGTTTTTGTTAAACAGACCTGGCATCTATGGTATTAGTCAGGAAATCCTTAAGAAATATGTGCCAGATTTCATTTGGAATTAATCATAATATGGGACCAACTTTAAAACAACCTAATTTAATCAATTGAGAATAATTTTTAACCCAAACCGATTTGTATTTGATATTTTGAGTCTTATATGATATAGTCTAAGCATGATATAGTAAATGTTATCAGAGCCCTGCTTGTACTGAAATAATGTCTTGCTACTGGGCAATTAAAGAAAAACATGATTTTATTGTTGTACATTTAGTATAGGAATTAAACATTTATAATAAGTTAATACACACATTTTCATTAGGATCCTTTAGGATTCGTTCCAAATGATAATAAAAAATCTAATGGGAATCCTGTAAACATTTATAAGATCTAAGTATACTTGTTGGAATTCTATATATATATGAAAAAGGTTGTTCCTGTCTTCCAGCTAGTTCAGTCCATCACAGGATCATCCGTCTCTCAAAATGTGGTCATCGCCATGTCTGGAATTTCGAAGGTGTTTGCAGGGGAGATTGTTGAGGAAGGTTGGTACGACACTGAAGTATGATTTAGCTAGAAACTGTACGCCTCATTGATTGTCTCCATGATGTTTTTTTTTTTTTTTAGCTCTTGACGTGTGTGAGAAGTGGGGAGACACGCCACCTCTGCAGCCCAAACACATGAGAGAAGCCGTCAGGAGATTGAAGAGCCGAGAGCAGGTTCCCAACACCAAACACAAACACATCCTCTTCCACTGAGCTGGAGTCCCTCTTCATGGAAAAAGGCTCTGTGGACAGGCAGAGGGAATATGGTCATGGCCATATGTCTTATTTCAGATCTCTGAGGTGTCTGGAAGGCACTGTTGTTTTGATCATGAGGTTTACAGTAGACGATTTAGTAATACTTCTTACTTTATTCAGTCTGTCATCTGGAGATAGCAGCTGAATTATAGACAACAACAACAATAAATTCATGCTAATAAAGACTTTTAGGACAGTAAATATCGAACCTCGTTGTGACTCAAAAATCTCTAGGTCAGAAAAATGTTTGTAGACTCTTTTTTAAAATTGTTATATTTTGTAATGTTTTGTTTTGAAAATTGAATACATGTGCAGTCATTTTATGTGTGTGGACATTGTTAAAAAGTTATCTTTTGACTAGAAGAATGGAATATTAAATATTTTGACAGAACCCAGAGTTTTCTTTATCATGTTCTGTTATTAGTGTAAACCTTTTGTTTGTTGAAACATCACAGCCAGCACACTAGTGGCATGGTGAGCGAGTCATAGAAAGGCTAATAACATATAATCTTATTATATGTAATAACAAATGTAATCTTGGCTCATACCTTATAATGCCATGTTAGTCTGCATATAAACTAAAAGGTTTCTGAGTTTACCATAATTATGCAGTGCAAAATATCAAAGGAAGGTAACTAGTATAAGTGTATAATTGTATATAAACCTGATGGTTAATTAATCAATTCATAACAAACAGAAAAAAATCCTCATTTGTAAAGACTGTAGACCGTTCTACATAAACAGCTGTTGTGATAGTCTTTTCTTTACTTTTGTGACGTATAAAATGAAACGGCTTCTTGAACAAGAAAGAATGTAGGAAGAGGAAATACAAAAAATATATTTTGCAATACAGACATTTATGAAACTTCCCAAAATACTGAAGTGAACAAATCACATACTGTATGCCAGTTGAAACAGTTTATATTGTTGAAGTTATAGCAGTTTATCTGCAATAAGGTTTACACAAAACGTTTCAGTGAGTTTTTAAGAAACATCTCAATTATATTAGTAGTACTCCCAAGTAGTACCCATGTGGCCCCCCAACACAGAATTGGGTTCCAGATTAAATCCTCCGTTAAAAATCTGGGAGTAATCATGGACAGTGATTTTAAACTTGAAAAACAGATAAATTCTGTGGTTAAAGCCAATTTTTATCAGTTAAGGCTCTTATCTAAAGTGAAACCTGTTTTGTCATTTAAAGACTTTGAAAGAGTTATACATGTTTTCATCTCCTCTCGATTGTACTATTGTAATGCCCTCTATGCTGGTGTCAGCCAGGCATCTCTCATCTTTGGTGCAGAATGCTGCAGCTAGATTATTAAAAAGGTTACGTAAACGTGATCACATTTCTCCAATACTGGCCTCCCTCCTCACTGTCTTCCAGTATGTTTTAGGATTGATTTAAAAAATTTTGTGTTTGCTTATAAATCCTTAAATGGTCTAGCCCCAACCTACCTTTCTGACCTTATACAAAAACATGTTCCATCGAGGTCGCTTAGGTCGGCAGATTGCATGCTCTTTGCGGTCCCTAGAGTAAGGCTTAAAAATAGGGGAGAACCTTTTCAGTTGTGGCCCCTAAACTTTGGAATAATTTACCATTGTCTGTGAGGCTGGCCCCAACACTCCGCTTTTAAGTCTAGCCTTAAACCATATTCATTTTCTTTGGCTTTTACTTCAGTTTGAGAGCTGTGGGTTTTTGTCTTCTTGTTGTCGTTTTATTTTTGTTGTTTATTTATGACTTGTATTGCTTGTATTGCACTTTGGTCAACTTCTGTTGTTTTAAATGTGCTCTAGAAATAAACTTGACTTTGACTATATGACAAATTTTCATAAAATTGGATGGATTAATATTTAAATATTAAAGCATTCCTAAATATAAATATTAAATATATAAATAAATATACATTTTAAAAATGTAAAACTTTTAGCCAACACTAGTTGCTGAAAGTCAGAGCAAATCTGCAAGAGCAGTCAGAGTTGACAGATTTAAAAGAAAATCGCATAATGTATGATGGGCACTGACTGATGTTTTAGCTTTAGACTATTAATCTGTCCAGTTGGAGCATATCAAGCATGTCTGAGATTATGAACCGATATTAGAATGCATTATTAATGTCAAGCATCTCCTATAATGAGGCACATGTTTCTGAGGCAAACAACTTCTGACCGTGTTTGATCCTCATTCATTTAGAGTGATGCCCGGTTTTCAGCAAGTGTGGAGCCTAGTATTTTAAAATCTGATCAGATTTTAAAAGTTGTGTAGTGTATTCCAGCCTTAAGGTGTAGACTGTAAGAATGTGCACTCATTTTACATTTATATTGTAACAGTGGAAGTTACAAGATTATCATCCAGTTTTACCAGAAAGACTTGGGTGATTGAATAATATAACTAAGCATATATTTATTAACAGCCCAGCAGGCAAATATTTATAAAGTTCTTTGGCGTAGCGCAAAGTCTGTAGAGCGCAATCCGAGGGTAGCAGAAACTGCATTTTCTGCCTGAAAATGAAGGCACTCAAGGCAGGGACATGAAGGCACTCAAGGCAGGGACGCAGCCGACCCCCAGGAGGTATGGGAAGGGACCATCCTGGTGGAGGTGGGGAGGATGGAGGGGAAGGGACCATCTTGGTGGAGGTGGGGAGGATGGAGGGGAAGGGACCATCCTGGTGGAGGTGAGGAGAATGGAGGGGAAGGGACCATCCTGGTGGTTGTAGGGAGGATGGAGGGGAAGGGACCATCCTGGTGGAGGTGGGGAGGATGGAGGGGAAGGGACCATCCTGGTGGTGGTAGGAAGGATGGAGGGGAAGGGACCATCCTGGTGGTGGTGGGGAGGATGGAGGGGAAGGGACCATCTTGGTGGTGGTGGTGGGGAGGATGGAGGGGAAGGGACCATCCTGGTGATGGTAGGAAGGATGGAGGGGAAGGGCTATCTTGGTGGAGGTGGGAAGGATGGAGGGGAAGGGACCATCTTGGTGGAGGTGGGAACATTTACATTTACATTTAGTCATTTAGCAGACGCTTTTATCCAAAGCGACTTACAACTGAGGACTAAACCAAGCGAGTCATCGTGAAGAGGCAGAAACAACGCAAGAAGTGCTCAAAATACAAAGTTCAGACATAGCTCAGAGTAGCATAAGCCAGGCAAGCGAGGATTTAAAGGAAAAGGGAAGTTTTTTTTTTTTTTTTTTTTTTTTTTTGGATGGATCCTTCCCATGGATGGGAAGGATAGAGGGGAAGGGACCATCCTGGTGGAGGTGGGGAGGATGGAGGGGAAGGGACCATCCTGGTGGAGGTGAGGAGGATGGAGGGGAAGGGACCATCTTGGTGGTGGTGGTGGGGAGGATGGAGGGGAAGGGACCATCCTGGTGGAGGTGGGAAGGATGGAGGGGAAGGGACCATCTTGGTGGAGGTGGGAAGGATGGAGGGGAAGGGACCATCCTGGTGGTGGTAGGGAGGATGGAGGGGAATGGACCATTCTGGTTGTGGCAGGGAGGATGGAGGGGAAGGGACCATTCTGGTGGTGGTAGGGAGGATGGAGGGGAAGGGACCATCTTGGTGGAGGTGGGGAGGATGGAGGGGAAGGGACCATCTTGGTGGTGGTGGGGAGGATGGAGGGGAAGGGACCATCCTGGTGGTGGTAGGGAGGATGGAGGGGAAGGGTTTATCTTGGTGGAGGTGGGGAGGATGGAGGTAATTGGCAGCGTCAACATCTGCGAACTCAGACCTGTGTGAGTACCATTCTTTTATACTGCAAGTATTAGAACATGATTGGTTAAATGTGAAGGCAATAAGTGATGCAACGATTGAGTCTTCCTGACAGAACTTACGCTAAAGCTTTCATTTTTACCAGAAAGACTCGGGAGATAGAATGATATTTACAAAGCATATATTTATTAACAGCCCAGCAGGCAAACCAAAAGTTCTTTGGCGTAGGCCCCGTCTGTAGCGCACAATCCGAGGGTAGCGGAAACTGCATTTCCTGCCTGAAAATTAAGGCGGGGCGCAGCCGACCCCCAAAGAAAGGTGGAGGAGTAACTCCACGGGGACGAAACCCAGCCCCAA
This sequence comes from Semotilus atromaculatus, assembly GCA_031834385.1. NCBI lineage: Eukaryota > Metazoa > Chordata > Actinopteri > Cypriniformes > Leuciscidae > Semotilus > Semotilus atromaculatus. Next base: position 20,834,904 of record JAULUF010000026.1, on the reverse strand, counting down.
AGAACTGTAATAAAAAAGTATATCCACCAGTCATGTATCCTGCGGTTCCTGAAACATAGAAAGAAAAATAAGTTATACAAATAAGCATGGTGAATGCAAGTTCGTGCCTCTTGGCCATATACACCACATATATACACATATATATGCCGAGATGCTGATTCGCTAAACGGGCCAAACAGGGACAAGGCCGCAATGGGCCGCACATAGGAGCCATAATTAGCTCAAGGTCATAATAGACCACATAGAGACGAGGCCACGATGGACCATCAGACCGCAATGGCCACACATAGACAAGGCCACGATGGAACATTAGATCGCGATGGGCCACATAGGGCTGCACGATTAATCGCAAATTACATGTAATCACACTTAAATCGAGATGGCTTATCGCGATTTTGAAATCGCAAAGGGTGCGATTATCTTTTATGCGCAGCTCTTTATTGATATACTGAACTCAGAACTCTGTAAACGCTGCTCCATCTGAAAGCACTGTGAGTTTGAGTCGCTTTTAACGGGCATTTGAAAAAGCAACATTTCAAAAAGCGTCAAACATCTTTCCAAACATGAGAAGCATTTATGAACCTCTTGTCCAACAAAAGACAACATTTAATAACATGCATTTACTCCAAACTCACTTCATAACGACTGATGAGCATAATTTGTGATATGTGGCTTCTTACACGGCAATTGTGTATTTATAAGTCTGTTTATTCAGCTACAGCGATAGGGATTTCCTGGAATGATGCGCGTTATTGTACTTCTGCGGCGGGGCATATTTATTTTGTCTGCGTGAGAGCGCCTTCTGGCGTTCAAATGGAGCAGTATTTACTGCACACCTGAAGTCAGCCGCACTGCACTGAAAAGCTGTGCATAAAATGATCACAGCCTTTGCCAAATCATGTGCGGTTTTATTGCGATTAATCATGATCGACCACATAAAGACAAGGTCACGATGGACCACACATAGAAGCCATAATAACGCAAGGTCGTGATAGACCACATAGAGACAAGGCCATGATGGACCACACATAGAAGCCATAATACCGCAAGGTCGTGGTAGACCACATAGAGACGAGGTCACGATGGACCTCACATAAAAGCCATAATAGCGCAAGGTCGTGATAGACCACAGAGACAAGGCCACGATGGACCACACATAGAAGCCATAATAGTGCATGGTCGTGATAGACCACATAGAGACAAGGCCACGATGGACCACACATAGAAGCCATAATAGCGCAAGGTCATGATAGACCACTGTTACGACCCGTGAGGTTGGTATGTTGTATTTGTGTCGCTGTGGGTGTGGTCTGTGTTTCGCCTGCAGGGGTCTACCCGTGTCCTGAGTCTGACGACATGGGAAATCCCGCAGCTGGAGCTGATCCGCGGCAATTAGTGAGGCGTATAAGCTGAGCCAGTGAAGCGCTCTAGGTCTCACTTTTCTTTGGTGGCTCGTGTCACACTGTGTGGATTAGTGGATGGACTACTGTGTGAACTACTGTGTGATTTATTGTGTGGACCGTGGCGGGACGTGATCTGCTGGATGCTCGATCTTCACTTTTCTCCACACCGTGCGTCCGGTTACCTGGTGGAAGCAGCTGGAAGTCAGCGTGGTGAGCGGCAGGCGGTGGACAATTTCCGCGTGTGCTTCAACGCGGTGGGTAGCCGTGGAGTCTGTTTGTTGTGTTGGATACTTTCTATTTTGAATGCCATGTGTTAATTAATTTACTTTATATAACATACCTCATATCGTTTTGATAGAAGCTTATTTATTTATTGCTTGGAATAAACACATGAACCTGATACGTGTTTTGGGTCATTCTTGGTTTTTCACCCGGAACAATTATTTATTTTGTTCGTCCCTTACCCCTCGACATACCAGGGAACAACAACCACATAGAGACAAGGCCACGATGGACCACACATAGAAGCCATAATAGCGAAAGGTCATGATAGACCACATAGAGACAAGGCCACAATGTACCAATAGACCACGATGGGTCGCACATAAAAGCTGTTGTAGGCGCCAGGTCATGATCGACCACATAGAGACAAGGTCATGATGGACCACACATAGAAGTCATAATAATGCAAGGCTGTGATAGACCACATAGAGACAAGGCCACGATGGACCACACATAGAAGCCATAATAGCGCAAGGTCGTGGTAGACCACATAGAGACAAGGCCACGATGGACCACACATAGAAGCCATAATAGCGCAAGGTCGTGATAGACCACATAGAGACAAGGCCACGATGGACCATTAGAACACGATGGGCCGCACATAAAAGCCGTTGTAGGTGCCAGGTCATGATAGACCACATAAAGACAAGGTCATGCTAGACCACAAGGCCATGATAGACCACACATAACCCAGGCCACACGGCCATGATAGACCACATATAACAGAGGCCACGATGGACCACATAGAGACAAGGTCATGCTTGACCACAAGGCCATGATAGACCACACATAACCAAGGCCACGGTAGGCCACATGGCCATGATAGACCACAGAGACGAGACTGCTTAAGACCCACAACGGCCACTAATCCCACACAGAGACAAGGCCAATAAGACAAGGCTTCTAAGCCACACAGAACCAAGGCCACGATGGACCACAGACCACGATGGGCCACACATAGGACAAGGCCACACATTGACGGGATGAACATAGACAAGTCCACTAGCCCACATAGAACCAAGACCTCTAGAGGTCACTAAACCATGATGGGCCTTGCAGGACAAAGCCACAGTAGGCCACACAGCCATGGGAGACCACAGAGACAAGACCGCTTAGGAGCCACAACGGCTCCTAATGCCACAAGGTTTCACGAGACAAGGCCATTAGGCCACACAAAACTAAGGCTGCGATGGACCACATGACCACTATGGGCCATAAGGACAAGCCATAATAGGGTAAACGGCCATAATCGACCACACAGAAACGCGGCTATGAAAGCCACTCAGGACAAGTCCATGATTGGCCACGAGGCCTTGATGGACAACACAGAGCCGAAAGACAAGGCCAAGACAGGCCAAACAGAACGAGGCTGTGATCGCCACATAGAGACAGACCACATTATCTGCTTATCGGGTGATGCAAGCTAATACAGCACATAAGCTGTATAATCCGACAGAGAGGATGAGAAAGAGAGAGCTAGAAATAGAGAGACTAATGAGAGGAGATAGAGGGCAGGTGTGAAGATGAGAGAACGAGGAACAGCTGAAGGAGGTGAGTGAGTGATAATGGGTGTGTGAGAAAGAGCGGAAGAGAGCTCTCAATATTTGTATTCAGTTACACAGTTGTTAATGAGTATTTTGCAAAACTGCCCATGTGATTGTGGGATTGACAAAGCTGATAATATTTGCACTGCACTGTGGAATATCAGTAACGCAAATCTTTGCTTACACTTTGTTACAAACATTAAGGCGGTCTATCCGGCCCTGCTGTTTAAAGCGTTGCATAATTTTGCGTTGCAGTCTGCAGATCAGCAGATATTAAGAACACGCCATGTCACCGTAGTCACCAAATTGAACTCTGCCGCTGGTGTAGGAAGCAGCAGAGTAGCCAAGTTAAATACTTGAATGAAGTTTAATCATAGGGGACACGTTAACAGTGGCTGGTGGAAGCGCCTATAGTAAAACTTGAAAACCTTGGAAGTGGAACTTGAAAACAAGTGTGAGATCACCTCTAGTGATTTCTTTTTGCTGGGCAAGTTGAGGATGATTTTGCAGTTCTTTTCCATCCTGATTATTGGCTGAGCTGACGATGTTGAGGCTTTTGATGTCGTGGAAATGGAAACTGATGGGTTACCCAGGGTGTTTTGGGCCTAGAAGAAGAAGGACTTGTCTTGATAGGCCTTGCTGATCAAACTCTCCGAAGACCACTGTGCCCATGCCACTGAATGCGCAAACTGCAACGTGCAGCAGGAGAGATGGCAGGACGAATTCATTGTCGGAACTTGATCATCGTAAACAATACGCCACGTGTCCTGAGACATGTTGGTTGGCAGCTGAACAGTAGCATTAATTGGCAGCGTCAGTATCTGCGAACTCAGACATGTGTGAGTACCAATCTTTTATACTGCAAGTATTAACTCATGATTGGTTAGATGTGAAGGCAATAAGTGATGCAACGATTGAGTCTTCCTGACAGAACTTAAGCTAAAGATTTCATTTATTTATTTTGACACCCTCAAGTAGGCAATCATTTTAAAGGAATGTGTCTGTCTGTGAATGTATGCAGTGTATGTCATGATGTAATGGGATGACTTTAAAAGTTTTACTTTTACGCATTGAGGAGTCTGTAAAGATTTTTTTTAAAAATCACTTTTAAAGTTATGTAGGCATGTAATGTGATGAAATATTGCTGTGGAAAGTGTAATGTATCTCATGTGGCCCAAATCACTGTTTATATGTGCCATTTTTACATAAAGCAGAGCATAAAAAATATACATCAAAACCAAAATATAAATCACAAATAAATGTTTTTAAAACAATGTTTTACAATTACATATTTACAATTATATCTAAATGCAACTGTTAAATCTATCAGTTCTGCTAAATGATTCACTGTTTCAAGGCACTCCAAACTGGTGACATCTGCTAGTGAAAATAGTGTAAAAGGGCATACAGTAATAACCAACAATGACACAACTGACAGAAGATACACAAAGTTAAACTTTAAGAAACATTTTATTGCCCATAATTTGTGACATTTTCACACAGTTATGGTTTACAGAACCAACAAAATATCCGTTTTGTTTTGATGTTTTGTTTCAGGACTTAAATGGAGGTTATATGAAATGTGAAATGACATTAGAATACTGCAATGAAAAGATCAGAGGTCAAACTAAACATTTTATCCACAGCAGGTCAGCAGGACATGAACTAGGATGAACACATGCCATTAAATTAACCAAAAACAAGAAGATCAGTTAGAAACAAGATAAACAAGGACAAATCAATTCAACAATTTAAAACCAACAATCTGACATGACACCAATGTCTTGTTCATTTACACATCCATTTTATAATCATTTTATATATATATATATATATAATTTTAAACTGTTCCTTTAACTTTAACTGAAACTCTTTTCAACACCCACTAATCTACTGTAGGTGGTGATCCCTCTCCTTTCTTTTGATGCTGCTCTCTTAGTGAACAGAAATGTGTAAACAGCTGTAGGTAATTATCATCAGAAAAGCAGAATCGCACTGATCCTTACCTCATGGCTAGAGAACCCTTAAGGTTTCCTGAAGAGGAGAGGTCTCCAAGTCACACCTACCAGTTTAGTGCTTAGTCTCCTGGGCACTATCATATACACTCTTTTCTCTGCTTCTGTATTTCATGTCTTCTTTAAATGTATAAAATTTTCCAATTGGCATAGTAAACTGCAATATTTTTTTACATTTATGATCAATTTCTTCTCATGTTCCTCATTTGTAAGTCACTTTGCTGTAAGTCAGTACAGCATATGGCTAAATAACTCGATTGAAATGTCCAGTAGGGAAAAGTAAGTAGATCTGGTTGATTATGACAGAAATCAGTTGTTTGGATTGCAATTTGTAGTTGATTGTTTTAGGAAACGATACTGTAAAAAATATGACCAAAAACATAGAAATAATAAACATTTTACTGAAAAAAAAATAAGACAGAAAATGTACACATTAATATAATATACCCTTGTTATGATAATTATTTACAAAGATTAAAATATTTTGTATAGGTTATGTTGAAATAATTCTGTTTAATTTCATTGAATGAAATTGACTATTGTGACTAACAGACACTTAACTAGCAATATGAAATGAAACATTTAAAATTCATGGAGTAAATCATCACTCACTGTAGTTTCTCCAGTTTACAGGTTGGATCCTTCAGTAAACCGGAAAGCAACTTCACTCCTGAATCACCTCGTTTATTGTGGTTCAGATTAAGCTCTCTCATGTGTGAGGGGTTTGATCTCAGAGCTAAAGCCAGAGCAGCACAACCTTCTTCTCCAATACTGCAGTTATACAGCCTGTAGAGAATAAAAAGTACAAACAATCCTTAATGTTTCCTTCAATGTTGTACATCTGAAATATATGTATTTTTGAGATATAAATTTGAGATGTCAATTTTGTGTTTTTTTCTCTCCCAGTAAAAGCATACATTGGCTACAACATAATCAGTTTTTAATATTTTGTTGGTTCTCTCTTGTTTTGATATCTGTTCATAATTTCTTATAGAAAAAAATATAATGACTCATTTTGGCATGTTTCATTGCATAATCACAAATAAAATACTTGGCTTCAAGCACAACTCAATTGTTATGATTCTGTCATGTTGTCTTATATTTTGAAGTTCTGTTCCATTTCCTTTAGTTCCTGTTTCCCTACTCCGTTTAGTGTCAGTTTCCTTGGTTACTGGTTGTTATTGTTTGTTTCTATTGATACATATTAGTTTCACCTAGTTTGGTTTCCTTTGTTCCAACCATTCATCTTTTTTGTTCTTTGTCAGTTCTCGTTTGATTTAAATATTGTTTATATTATTCTCTTGAGTTATCTCCAATGTGTTCAGATAATTAATAAAGACTGTTTTGGCATATACTGTATATATAATCACTTAAAATATAATTTGATGACCAGTGCAGAACTCACTGCAGTTTCTCCAGTTTACATTTCCTTTCTCTCAATAGATCAGAGAGCAGCTTGATTCCTGAATCGTTTAGTTTATTATTGCTCAAATCGAGTTCTCTCAGGTGTGAGGGGTTTGATCTCAGAGCTGAAGCCAGAGCAGCACAACCTTCTTCTTGAAATTTGCATAATTTCAGCCTGCAGATGAAAGGAGATCAAATATAGTTTAAAGCATATACATTTAAATGTAAGTGTTATAATCAGCTTAATGTGTGCATTGCATGTTATCATTCTAAAGAAAAGATCTCAATGTAAAGATCTGTGTATCAAGAGCAAACTGCAGAATGAGACAAGATAAAAATCACATGATGTTGGATGCATTTTAAAACAACCTGCAAATTTTGAACTGTTGACTGTTTATTCTTTTGATCTTTTATTCAAAAAATTATAACCTTTCATTGAAGTAAAACAGTAGAAAGTGTGTGTGTGTGTGGTGTGTGTGGGGGGGGGTGGGGGGGACATGTATAGAATACATGTTTTTCTCTTTATTGTCACTCCTCAATTATTGTCACTCCTAGAAATTTGTATGCAAATATATTCCCATTCATATTTAAGTTTTTTTTAAGCACACCAGGGTGACTTGGAGCCTCCAGCCAGACAAAATGTGTTTTGATTGAACCCCAGGAGCACAGGATGGTTAAATAACCAAAAATAGATAGCATGCATATGGGGGAAACTGTATTTTAAAAACTGTTTGAAAGGAGTCATAGTTCATACTGAATTGCAGAAAAGAAAAACAAGAACAAGATAGTTTCACTGTGGTGCTGCCTTTCAATAACTACATTGACACTCACTGTAGTTTCTCCAGTTTACAGTGATTATCCTGCAGTAGATCAGAAAGCAGCTTTACCCCTGTGTCTCCTATTTCATTTCCATTGAGATTGAGTTCTCTCAGGTGTGAGGGGTTTGATCTCAAACCTGAAACTAGAGCTTTAAAACACTCCTCAGTAATGAGGCAGTCACACAGTCTATAGAGAGGAAGAGAAAGTCACACCTTTCAGTTCAGCACATGCATTCAGCAAAAAAACGTTATGTGTCTTACAATTATTTTTTAGAGAAACTGATTATAAGTTAAACACATAATTGACTCAACAATGACAATACTGTGAACATCCATTAATAATGTAAGGAACAGCCTGAAATATGTTTCCATTAGTCCAACACTTGTCACAGTCTGTAAAATCTCACAAATGCGAGGAGACACCCAGTTCGTAGACACAAGCTTGATCGTTACACCCTTAAAGTGGTGACAACAAGAGAATTCAAATTATATTTGCTCTTTTGAAATTCATTGTACTATAAAAAATACAGTACGTTTCAGATCTTAAAAATTCCATCTCATTGCAATGCAAAGACAATATTGAGAGAATAGATATTGAGAGAAGAGAGATTGAGAGATTGTTTATAGCTGATAGCTGATACGATGTGATCAAGTGCTGTTTTTGAAGTGTTACAACTGCATGATTTTCTGACAAAAGATGTTTTAACTTTTCATATAAAGATGTTTAAGTATGTTCATGGGTTTCCAAAAGGAATTCCAATTGATGTAAATTGAGAAAACATTACTTCTACGAACTCTGGTCAGTTTCTAAGTTCAAAGAATTGTTTAGTTGATGTGCTTTAACTCAGGGGTTTTCAAAGTCTGGGGCGCGCCTCCCCGGGGGGTGCCAGAGCATGCTAGCGGTGAGTGGTAAAAATTATAGCCTAATAATTAGTTTAAAATAAATCATTTAAAAAGTTACATTGTTAATATTCTGAAAATAAGGCCTCGTTTACACTGCAGGTCTTGATGCCCAATTCTAATTCCGATGTTGCTTTTATCCGATTTTTTGACCGTCCGTTTATACGTTCTTTCAACTGTATCAGATTCATGTGTTATCACTTGCCATATATCTGAAACATTGCACATGCTTAAAGGGTTAAATTCTCTTAAATTCACAGATGGACCAACAAGAAATAAGCTTGATGCTAGCTCTGCGATATATATGCAAAGTTCGACAAACATCACCATAATTTTGAGGCGGAGGACAACGAAAAGTGCATCATTGCAGCCTGCGCATGTGCCTCAGGTATTGTGTGCGAGAGAGATCTCAGGACTGGAGGGAGCATATTGTGTTTAAATATTGGCTTTAACGAGGAGCAGTGGGTCCAAAATTTTAGGATGAGCTAGCCAACGTTTGATATGTTGATATGTGTCAATGTTTGTCCATATTCCTCTCCTAAAACATTTCGTTGGGCCACCCGTCCCTTTGCAGATACTCGTTGGGGTTTATCTTGTCATTAAACCGCCAAGACGTACTGTAGCCTAATGCCTCAGAAAATCCAATCTGCCTGTTTACATGACAGTCGCATTGGCACATATCTGATTTATATCTAAATTATTTCCACATATGAATGAGGCCTGAAACCGATCTCGAAATATGTTTACACGGTCATAGAACACATCCGATCTGTGTCACATATGAGCAAAAAATCAGAATTTCATTGACAGGAATTTTCATTGACAGTGTAAACGAGGCCTAACTGCACTTTTCATTTTAACACAATGTTAAAAGTGAGGAGTTAAGAGTCACTTTAAGAGTTCGGGGGTGAGTTAAGAGTTAACATAGTGACATTGTGTGTGTGTGTGTGTTTTTCTTCTTGAAGGGGGAGGGGGGGCGGGGGTGCCATTGTGTAAATTGTTTCAAAAGGGAGGCCCACTGTCTTATGGTGCGTTCACACCAGACGCGAATAGAGCGTCTGGCGCGAGTGATTTCAATGTTAAGTCAATGCAAAGACGCGTTACGTGCGTAAAAATTCCTGCGGCGCGAATGAGGCGTAGAGGTATTGATCAAAACTAGTAATTTAAAGGTAAATGAAATAACAAGTAAATGTAATTGCATTAAAAAAATAGAAAAAATATTATTTTCAAAATAAACTATAATAATAAGCTTTCTGGACAAAAAAAAAAAAAAAGAGTATAATTTTAGGGTTTTGGTTAATTTTTACCTGCGAGGGAAAGATATGTTACAAAATGTGAGGGAAGGATGAGGGTTAAGATTGAGTGACGTAGCGTCTGTGATGAGGCACCTGCGCCATCAGCCAATGAATATAAAATACCAATTCAATATAAAGTAATTTAATACTTAGTGGTCTGAATTAAATTGTTTTTGAAATGTATACATGCCCAGCAAACATTTGTCAAAAATAAATAAAGTGAAAGTAAAATTTATTTGTTTTTCACTAGAATCGCTAAACGCATTCAATATATATATATATATATATATATATATATATATATTTATAGATTTAAAGATATCAAATCTTTAAATGTGACTACATATTGGTTTTAAAGGTAAGTTCAAAGATCAAGGACATTTCAAACTTTGAAAAAAAAAATGGTGTCACATTGTAACATATATTTGCAGTTATTTTTGTCTTCATTTTATTTCTATTCTGTGTCCCTTTTCCATTGTTGGCTGGATCCCAAATGGCACACTTCATGTGGACTCGCAGTCTCGTGGCCTTAAATTGCGAGTGCTGACAAAGTGTACGAGTCCATAGGGTGTCCCATTCTGCATTTCAGCGCTCAGAAGTGTGCTCGCGAGCGCCGCCTTTGTGGCCTCGATGCGGACTTCGACGAAGCCCACACTTTCACACCCTCCAGTTACCAACCCAGGAATTATCGCGAATTCCCAATCAGATAAATCAGGGGAGGAGTTTCATGGCTGTTTAACTTTCGGTGGCATGATGTCATCAAGCCTGTCCCAAAATACACTCTTGCGCACCCTCGAGAACTCGAGGCCAGCACCCATTAGGTCTGCACTTCCTGACGTCACCAAGTGTGAACTCGAAGGAGATCCACAAAGCCTGAAGCCTCGTTCACACTACAAGCGACAAAGCGACAAGTTACCATTCATTTCAATGGGGCGCGGGCGATTTCCGGCGACAAGCGCGACAGTGACCGTTGGCGACCAGATGGGGCGTGTCTAGCGACGCAACAAAGTTGAGATCTGTTTAACTTTATGCAAATGAAGAGCGACTTTTGGGAGCGACAACCGATTGGAGTGAAGTCAGTGGAGCGCGTGTGAACCGTCTGTAATACTCTCCACTGTAATATACCCTTCAGTGCTGAGACTGACCGAGGCAAGTTGAACGAGAAGCTAATTTTAGCAGTCAGAAACTGTCCTATAATTTATGATATATCTCCGTGTACATGCAGTGGTATTCACCGTGCTGACTATGTGCCTGAATGGTTTCGTGAGCCCAGATAGACCGGTATTTACCCCTTTGCTGCAATTAAATAGCCGCGATGGCAAAGAGCACTCGCTGTTTCTCGCTCTTCTTTAATATTATGCATTTTATGTACTGATTCCATTTATATTTAGACTTTTCCTTCCAAAATATTTGTTTGTTGCAGCAAGAAAACGTATTTGTTGTCTACAACATGGGAGTAACATCCGTGAATGTCACTCACAAACATTACTAGGCAACCAGTAGTGGGAACGCCCTCTAGCAACCTCATCGCCAGCCACTGGCGACCTGCAGCGACAAAGTCGCTTGTATTGTGAACATGGCTTGAGTGTGCCGTTTGGGATCCAGCCGTTCTAGTGACCGCCAGTCTTTAGTTGTCATAGTAACTAATTTGGTTTGTCATTCTGTTCAGGTGTGTGTACCTTTGTATCGTTTGTATATAACGTGTGTTTTCCCTTTAGTTTGTACGGTCACGTTAATGTGACGTTATGTTTGCTTACCTGCCTTTTGCTGAAGATACCTTTGGATATTTATTAAAAATAGTTTGAACCTGATTCTTCATCTTTGTGTGCTTTCCAACATCATATCATGACACACATTCTGTTATTGTTTCAGTTTCGTTTTCATGGACCTTTAGATTTTATCCATAAATAAATCGGTCAAAATCAAGTATTTTTCAAAGACAAACCCTGTACTACAGTGGTCCATGTGATTTTTGTGGCGTAAGTTCTGGACAAATAAAATAAAAACACTGGAATTCCTCCCATATGTCTGTATTATAAAAAGGTATTATAAATTCTACATCATATTAACCATTTTTCAATATGGTAAAATAGTGAAACTCACTGTAGTTTCTCCAGTTTACAGTGCGGATCCTTCAGTAGACCAGCGAGCAGATTAACCCCTGAAACTCCTGGTTTATTATAGTTCAGATTCAGTTCTCTCAGGTGTGAGGGGTTTGATCTCAGTGCTGTAGCCAGAGCAGCACAACCTTCTTCTCCAATACTGCAGTTAGACAACCTGTAGAGAATATACAGAAAGAATCATTCTTATTCTGCTCTTTCTGCACTGTAATATAAATATACTTTTCCATTGGCAGAATGTGTTTATGTATTGTTTAATGATGTTGTTTTTCTACTATTCTATCAAGTCTTGTATAACCAGAGAAAAATATAGGAAATTATGTCCAGAGATAACTTATAAGGATTATTATTATTTAAATAAATATCCAGCCCATTGGTTCTCAAAGCTAACATCTGCCCAATGATTGCATGATCATTTCAAATCAAAACTATAATAACTAACACGACTCACTGCAGTTTCTCCAGTTTACAATGTCGATCATTCAGTAGATAAGAGAGCAGTTCCACTGCTGAGTGTCCTGGTTTATTATAGCTCAGATTCAGTTCTCTCAGGTTTGAAGGGTTTGATCTCAGAGATGATGCCAGAGCAGTACAGACGTCCTCTCCAATACTGCAGTTATAAAGCCTGTAGAGAGAAAAAGAAACATCCTCAAATCCTCTAAATACAATTGAAATTCCAGCAGATCTTGAGATGTAAGTGTCTGACTAATCTGTACAGTGAGGCTATTGTTTTAGATACAGAGGGGTACAAAAATATTAGAAAACATTAATGTAACAGGGTATATAGTTCGGGGAAGAAGGAGGCGGGAACCGGCGAACAATAAACACTTTTTAATAAAATAATCAAACAAAACACAACATAAAAACCGCCAGCAGCCCCTCGCGGATGACTGCTGGCTACGGAAAATAAAACTCAAACACAAACAAAACACAGGCCTGTTCCTCTCTCGATCTTCAGCGTCGTCGCTCCTCCGTGAAAGATGCGAGACCGGTGCGTCTCACAGGTGACGTTCATTACCACTCACGCCACCGGCCTCGCGCCGTTCTCTCACGTCCCTCGGCCTCGTCCTGTTCGCCACAATTAATTCTGGGATTTAAAGTATGGATTCACCGAAATGAAAATTCTGGGCAGAAACCAAAAATTCTGGATGCACTTGACTGAAAACTGAAAATGAAACAAAAAAATTACTTTAAAAAAATATTTATGTAAAATAATTAAAGCAGACTTTGCTTTTCCGGTGAGCGTGAGCATTACATGATTGGAGCATTCGCTTGGGCCGTAAGCAACCGAGCAGTGAGTGCACACACAGAAAAGAACATTGAGCAGAGCAAACTGGGTGCCGGTACAGACTCGCTTTGAACCAGATTCGCTTTGAAGTTGTGCATCTTCGGAATCAGAGCCGCTCACAAAGTTACAAAAAATGCTGCGCGAGAGTGAAATCTGAGTGTATATTTGAGTGTACAGAGCATTTATATTTTAAGGTCATATTTTCTGCCTTTTTTCTCTTTTGGACAAAAACAGTAAATGCCATATCCGGCAGCTGAAATTTTTGGTAGGAGATCATCCATAATTTTACACTCTGGGGTCTGAGGGGGTTTTGGGTCCCTGGAAAAGTTTTGACATGCCCTGACATTTGTGCTTTTTTAATTATATATTAATGGCTAAAGTCTCATTACACTGTTTTTAGCACAAACTGGTGTACAATCATATGAGAGCAAAATGTATGTTGTAACAACTAGACCGATTAAACACACCATTGTTCCAGTTAATCTTCACAACTCTTCACCCAGGCAGACTCTGTGATGTCTGGTTGCCATGTCTGGTTGCCCCACTGTCATGAATTATGTGACTGTTGTTCTTTTTTTTTTTGGCCATGAGAGGTCCTCAGTTTTTTTTTTTTTTTTATGCCTGTCACATGTTCTCATTATTGATTTATTAGTTTCACCTGAACCTTGTTTAGCTGCCTATTTAATACCCGTTATCTTGAGTTCTTTGCTCAGTCTTGAGTTGACACTGGTAAAGTCCTGTTGACTAAACCTTTTGCCTCTTGCTTCTGGACTATTCATATATTCTGAGTGATATTGTGGACTTTGACCTTTCCTGGATTATTACTTTTGTTTTTGCCTGTTCCTTGTTGGATACTTCTGCCTGCTTTTCAAGTAAAACCCTTGTAAAGTCTCTGTCTCTGCATTCTGAGTCGAAAACACCACATTGTGGCACCGAGGTAGTGCTTTCCCCTGCTATGCAGGAGACCCGGGTTCGATTCCCAGTCGAACATAACAGCAAGACTGAGCCATGGAAGAGGACTCAGCAGAGACGCAGCAGACACCTTCTCCCGGTCCTTCATCATTGGGCCAGAAGTATGCAGCGGTGGTCAGGCATGATGCTACAGTACTTCAACATGAGCAGCGACTGCGGACTCATGAGAGTGCCTTTTCCCGCCATGAACAACTTCTCCATGAGATCCACCAGACTCTGACCATCTTTGTTAATTGTCCACCTCCAACTCCAGCTCCGGCTCCGGCTCCTTTTGTGCCTCCAGCCCAGCCTGCCTGCGAGCCTCGTCTGCCTACTCCCGAGAGATCTGATGGAGACCCAAGAGACTCCAGAGGGTTCTTGACTCAGTGCTCGCTTACCTTTGAGCTCCAATCCTCTACCTCTCCTACTGATCGTGCTAGGATTGCTTACATCATCACCCTCCTGACAGGGAAGGCTCGAGCTTGGGCTACCACCATTTGGGAACAGCAAGGTCCTTCCTGTAACAGCTACCAGAACTTTACTGATGAGATGCGGCGAGTGTTCGACCATCCAGTTGGAGGAAGGGAGGCAGCCAACGGGTTATTCCAGCTGCGTCAGGGCAACTCCAGTGTGGCTGAGTACGCTGTGCTCTCATTGCCGCTTTTCATCACTGGCGACAAAAGACCCGGCCACAGATCTTCAATCTCTGATCGACCAGACTATTCGGCTTGACAACCGTATGCGAGAGAGGCGACATGAACGACCACCGGAGCTTCCATACACCCACAGAGCCAGTGCTCCAATCTGGAACTTGAGATCTGGAACTTGTCCCCTTGTCCTGAGGAACCTATGCAGCTAGGAGGCACCAGATTTTCACAAACTGAACGAAACAGTAGGATGAGGGAGAGATGCTGTCTCTACTGTGGGAAGCCGAGTCACTTTCGCTCATCTTGTACTGAGCTTTCAGGAAAAGTCCAGTTCCGTCCAGGAGGGGGAGTACTGTGACGGGAGCGACTCTTACTCCCACAACTTCTACCACGTGTCACAATTTCCTGGGGACATCAACATCACAACATTGCAAGCTCTTGTGGACTCTGGTGCTGCTGGTAACTTCATGGATTCCTCCCTAACTAGTGACCTTCATGTCCCTTTAACCAACCTGGATCACCCTCTCACTGTCACTGCCCTTGATGGAAAATCCTTGGGAAAGGGTACCGTTGATCGTATTACTACTCCTCTTCTTTTGTCTGTGGGCGAAAGGCATCATGAGAAGATCCAGTTCAACCTCATTCAGTCTCCAGAGTTCCAAGTCGTGCTTGGTTTTCCCTGGTTGTCTCACCATAGTCCCCATATTAATTGGTCTTCAGGGACGGTGGTTCAGTGGGGCCCTACTTGCCAAGCTACCTGTCTTCTCCCCAGAGTCTTACCCCCTGCTCCTAAATCTCTTAGTCCTCTCGAGCTGTCCAGAGTCCCTTCCAAGTACCATGACCTGAGTGAGGTTTTTAGTAAGAAGAGAGCCACATCACTGCCTCCTCACAGACTCCATGCATCTCAACCCTCGACAGGCAAGGTGGGCCCTTTTCTTCAATCGTTTTGATTTTGTGCTGGCTGCTCGTCCTGGCTCTAAGAATCAGAAGCCAGATGCTCTGTCCAGACTTTTTTAAGAAAACAGACCATGAGATCACACCGGCAACTATCCTTCCAGATTCCAAGATTGTGGCTCCTGTGCATTGGGGAATTGAGACGGTGGTACGACAAGCCCAGAGGAGGGAGCCAGATCCTGGTAATGGCCCTTCGGGACAACTTTTTGTTCCTACTTCTGTGCGCACACCAGTTCTCCAATAGGGACATTCCTCTCAGTTAACTAACCATCCTGGCACAGGCAGGACATTACAGATTTTGAAGAGGAGGTTCTGGTGGCCCAGGATGAATACTGATTTCAAGTCCTTTGTTGCTGCTTGTCCTGTCTGTGCCCAAAACAAGAACCCCCACACCCACCCCCATGGCCTGCTTCATCCCCTGCCTATACCCAAACGGCCCTGGTCCCACATCTCTATGGACTTCATTACAGGACTTCCCCTCTCCCAGGGACACACGGGCATTATGGTTATTGTGGACCGTTTTTCCAAAGCCTGCCGATTTATTCCCTTACCCAAACTCCCCTCCGCTCAAGAGACTGCCGAGCTTATGTGCCAGCAGGTTTTCAGAACATTCGGTCTCCCTCTAGACATAGTCTCAGATCGTGGGCCCCAATTCACTTCTCGCTTCTGGGGGGCCTTTAGTAAACTGATTGGGGCCACTGTCAGTCTCTCCTCTGGCTTTCATCCAGAGTCTAATGGTCAAACTGAGAGGCTCAACCAAGTCCTCAAGACCACTCTCCGATGCCTGGCCTCCACCAACCCTTCATCCTGGAGCAGGTATGTCACCTGGGCAGAATACGCTCCTAAAACTCTGTGTTGCTCTTCTACAGGTCTCTCACCCTTTGAGTGCCAGTTTGGGTTTCAGCCTCCACTGTTTCCAGACCAAGAGGCAGATGTTGGGGTCCCTTCAGCCCAGAACCTTGTCCGACGGTGCAGACGTGTCTGGCGTAGTGTCCGCTCAGCTCTTCAAAGGTCTGCACAACGATACCAGCTTCAGTCCAACCGCCACCGCAGACCTGCTCCCCCACTATGCCCTGGGCAAAAAGTCTGGCTGTCGACACGAGACCTTCCCCTGTGGATGGCATACCGCAAGCTGGCGCCTCGGTTCATGGGTCCCTTCAGGGTCTTGAGGAAAATAATTCCAGTCTCCTACCGTCTTCAACTTCACCGGGCCATGCGAATTAACCCTACCTTCCACGTCTCCCGTCTTCGGCCTGTTTCCACCAGCCCACTAACGCCAGCAACAAGACCTCCATCACCCCCTAGAGTCATTGACGGTGAGCCGGTTTTCAGTTAGCTGCCTCTTGGATTCCCGTCTAGTTCAACAAAGTCTACAATATCTGGTGGACTGGGAGGGGTATGGCCCAGAAGAACGATCCTGGGTCCCAGCTCGAGACATTCTGGACCCAGACCTAATCACAGACTTTCAGGAGACGTTCTTAGGGATGGGGGTTCTGTCATAAATTATGTGACTGTTGTTCTTTTTTTTGGCCAAGTGAGGTCCTCAGTGTTTTTTGTTTTATGCCTGTCACATGTTCTCATTATTGATTTATTAGTTTCACCTGAACCTTGTTTAGCTGCCTATTTAATACCACTGTTATCTTGAGTTCTTTGCTCAGTCTTGAGTTGACACTGGTAAAGTCCTGTTGAGTAAACCTTTTGCCTCTTGCTTCTGGATTATTCATATATTCTGACTGATATTGTGGACTTTGACCTTGCCTGGATTATTACTCTTGTTTCTGCCTGAGTCGAAAACACCACATTGTGGCACCGAGGTAGTGCTTTCCCCTGCTACGCAGGAAACCTGGGTTCGATTCCCAGTGGAACTTAACACCCACTGAGAATTACCACCCTTTTGCTTTTCGTATACACTTAAAAAAGACACTGTGTTGGGAGACAGTGCCTGCACAGAAAATTACAGGCTATAACAAACAGACATGCAGTCCCACAGAAATAGAATCATCTCCACTAATACATTGACAAATCTGTCTAATGAATAAAGATGCATTTCCCCACTACAATTTGTGTATTATTATTGTGTGTATATTGTCTTTTTATATTGTATAGTGTTATGCCTGCCTGATGATAGAACTACTAGTTAATGTAGTCCAATCTAGGGATGTCTCCTATTTCGGTGGACATCACCTTCTAATAGAATGTAGTGTGTGTTTGTTATATTTTTCAGAGTATAAATGGACACAAACTGCCAGCTTACTCCAATCATAAAAACAAGTCAGCTTTTCAAACTTTCAAAAGGAACTTTCCCACTTGAGAAGTGCACCTTTCTCATTGATCAAGCCAAAACTCAAAGGTTTGACTTCAGTGGAATTTAAAAGCCAACACAAAGTTCCCTCCGGGCACTTGCTGGCTTCTGCTCCTGATTGCTGTTCACACCTCATCCGGCTTCACACACATCGAGCCATGTGTACCTTTCTCGACCATAACAGAGTCAAACTAACTCCGCAAGTTCACCATCGCTTCTTCATTCAAAGCAGAATAAATCGATTGCAACTTCAGCACCATCGGATTGAACTATCAAGACATGCTCCTGCGACTGTATATCCGGACGCTCTTCAACAGCTAAGGCAAATGCAAGTATCGTACAATATCCTAAATAGCTAACGTTGTGGACCCCTTTGTTAACAAAGGAGCTTTGTAAACTGATGGTTCTTCCAGGAGGTTCAATGACTCCTTTCATAGCTTCATTCCACTGTTCTGTTCTGTTCTGGGTTTTTTTCAATCCCTTTCCCTTTCCATTCAATCTATGTATGTGTGATTGAATGTGTTTGTTTAGATTAGTTATGTGTTCGTGATATAGTTAAATAAAACCGTCCAAGTTGATTCTGGTCTGCTTATAAACCAAAGTCAATTTAATGATTATGATCACTGCTACATGCTAAAAAAGAGTTATTTTGCTGTGGCCATAGAAACTATCCTTTCTGAAGAGTTGACTGATGATCAACACTGAGTGTTCGCTGGACGAACAGATTAATTCATTGTAATATTAATTAGTTACATTCGTTAGTTAATTCGATTACCTGATCAAAATATTTATAACTAATTATAATTTCCCTTTTGAGCTAATTTGCTACAATATACATGTTTGTATTTTGGTGAAAATAACGTTTATGCATGTTTTTTTGTTTTTTTAAAGGAGAAATGTAAGTTACAGTAATAATTTCACCAAAAAAAACACATTAAAGCCCATGTTGCAGTTTTTTTTTTATTCTTTATTAATATATAACCATGTATGAAAATATCATATGAAAAGTGAATGCAAGATTTAAAATAGTTTTGCGAGACATAAGGGCACAAATTTTGTAGAAAACGTAACAGTTTCCTTGACCGTGTTGAAAAAACGCTTTTTTCAACATCGCGTCATATTACGTCACATGAGGTAGTCGTTTGCCGGGCTCTGCGTTTTCTCAATGGAGAGTATGCTAGGATTCAGTAGGAGCGGTCGGGATTCAGTGTGTTTTCTGTGGTTGTTATATTTCAATTAATTATCGTCTAGGTAATTATTGTGAATTATGACCTGTCAGGACATCGAGTCCACAGATTTCCGAACAAAAAAAGGACGGTGCTATCCTATCTTCCGTGCCTGGGTGCGTTGTGTGCGGATGAAGAGACGGACTTTCTTCTGCATCTGCTTCGAAACACGCGGTAGTGTGTAGTGTTCACTTTAGAGCAGATGATTATAATCCCGGCGATTTGATGGAGTTCAACATGGGATGCCGAAGCAAGACTCCTTCGGTGCACACAGCTCCTTCATCGGGTCCGCCGGTCCATCAACATGTGGTCCGGCCAGCGGTGGGAAACATGACACTCACGGATCCGTCAGAGATCACTTATTGTACATCTGTTTTACTAAATGTACCATGTCTTAATTTAATTCATGAAAATATCCTATGTATCCTTAATGTAATGCATTTATGTGTTTGTTATTAGTCTGCAGCCGAAACTCAATGTTATTATTATTATTGTAAATATAATATATTATGTTATATAATTCATTTTCAATCTGTACAAAACCACTTTAATGTTTGTGTTGGCTGTTTACATATGACGTTTTTATACAGTAAGACAGTTGTGATTATTTTTGTATTCGTTTATTCAAAACTCAAGCCTGTTCTCCTCACACCCCAAATTATCGTTGTTCTGTCAAACCCTGGCCTGTCTGCTCTCTTGGCCACATCGCAGGCTCATAATTATATGACTGAGGTCCGTCATACGAGTAAACATTTAGGCTACAATTGCCTCAGCGTCCGAACTGTCATTGCGATCCATTGCTTTCCTATTTTTTACTTTGACCGCACTCCCTCATGTGACGTCACTTCCGGTTTTGGGTATGTAGTTCCTACATTATTTTTCTATACATTGGCTCACTGGGTACTCTAACCTGCAAGATGGCCTTTAAATATGTTTCCACAAGACTTTTGAGAACTGGCTCTTGTAGCCTAAAGTTTTTGCTTCAAAATAATGTGAAAATCATTTTGCTTACCCTAGTGAAAAAAATAGTATTCTTAAGCACAATTTATTCATATGGTAAATGGACTGCATTTATATAGCGCTTTTACAGACCCAATGGCCACCAAAGCGCTTTACATTTTGCCTCACATTCACCCATTCACTCACTCATTCATACACCGACAGCGGTGTCAGCCATGCAAGGCGCCATCCAGCTCGTCGGGAGCAGCTGGTGTTAGGTGTCTTGCTCATGGACACCTCAACACTTGATCAGATGGAACCGGGGATTGAACCACCAAGCTTCTGGTTTGTAGACAACGTACATGAACCAACGTATGTCACGGTAGACGTATTCACTGGTTCCTTCTAGTCTCGTGTTTATGTTGTTGTATGAGTGCACGTGTGCAAGGGGAGTGTCTTTATGTCATTACCCGATCCACTCCAGCTGCTCATCATTACATCACCAGCTGCAGTCGATCTCACCACGCTACTTATTCTCACCGCTGTTCTCTCATCTTTGTCAGATCGTTGTTTGATGTATCCCTGTCTGGTCTTCTGGTTCGTGTTCCTGACTGGTGTTCCTGTTCGTTGTCTTCAGTGTGGATTTTGTTCGTCTCACTGTCTGTCTGCAATTCACCGGATCTGGCCATCGAAGTCCCTGCGTCACCTTCATTCCACCAGGCTGTACTGCGTCCTGGACTTTGTTGCTCTTCCAAATAAATTGTTAACTCGCTTTTGCTTCCTGTGATCTGTATGTCATGACAGAACGATCTGACCCAGGAATGAAAGCAGCGAGCGCAACTCCATCTTCGTTGGAGGAATTTATACATCACAGTATCCGAAGAATGGACTCGCAGGAGAAGGAGATCGGCGATACGGGCCGAGCAGTACAAGTCTTGGTGACGCATGTGTCCGAGCTCACCCAGCAGATCCAGCGCCTACAGATTCCCACTGCGCCACCCACACCAGCCGTTCCTCTCGTACCACCAGGAAGCCCCTCCCAGTCCGAACCACGGCTACCGGTTCCAGAAGCCTACTCAGGTGAACCATCACACTGCAGAGCAGTTCTCACCCGGTGCTCTATGCACTTTGCACTTCAACCTCGCACTTTTCAGAACGAACAGACCAAGGTGGCATTAGTTTTAACGCTGTTGACTGGGAGAGCGGCGCTTTGGGGAACGGCGGTGTGGGAGAACCAACACCCATGCTGCACCTCGTTCCAGACCCTCTCCGCCGAGATGAAACAGGTGTTTGACCGGGCGGTCGCTGGAAGAGAGGCGGCCAGAGCATTGGCCGAGCTTTGGCAAGAAGAGAAATCAGTCTCCGACTTTTCTATCAAATTCCGGACTTTGGCGGCGGAGTGTGGATGGAACGAGGAGGCGCAGTGGGACATGTTCCTGCATGGGTTGGCTGACCGCGTCCAGAGGAAGATCTACACCCTGGATCTTCCCACCACCCTCAATGGACTGATCGATTTAGCTCTGCAGGTGGACGCTCGGTTGTCTAGAGTCGAGCGTCGAGTGACGTCCACCCGCACACCCGGGGTTTTCGACAGTCCACGATCCAGCGGCAGGGACGTGGTCAGCCCCATCGATGATCACGAGCCCATGCAGGTGGGTCGAGCTCGGCTTTCCCGAGAGGAGAGGGAGAGGCGGAGATCCCAGGGCCTTTGCCTGTACTGTGGAGGAACCGGACACTATGCTTACAACTGCCCGGTAAAAGGCCAAGCCCGATAGTAAACCTGAGGCTACTATCGGGTGGGATCTCCGCCAGGAAGACCTCATCAGCAACCACATCTACCTCCACCCTCCTCTCGGTAAGACTAAGATGGTCAGTCCACCAACACGATTGTCTAGCACTGTTGGATTCGGGGGCCGAAGGTAATTTTATGGACCATAATTTCGCACGCAGATTTCAGATTCCCCTCAAACCCCTCACTCATTGGATTGCTGTTCATGCTCTAAATGGTCATGAACTTCCCACTATCTCATTGTCCACTGAAGAAATCACTCTCATCACCTCTGGCAACCACACGGAAACTATTTCATTTTTTATTCTGGATTCACCCCTGGCACCTGTTGTTCTTGGACACCCATGGCTCATCCGACACAACCACCGAGTGGACTGGATTCATAGATCTGTGCTGGAGTGGAGCAAGGAATGTCATAAGTCATGTCTCATGTCTGCTTGTTCGTCTGTACCTGTCTCTTTGTTTCAGGAGGAAGCAGGGGATCTGTCTAACGTGCCCACGGAGTATCTGGACCTGAAGGAAGTGTTCAGTAGTCTCGTGCTGCTTCTCTTCCTCCGCATTGTCCCTATGACTGTGCAATTGATTTACTGCCAGGTAAGTCTCCGCCTAAGGGCAAGTTACATTCGCTTTCGATTCCTGAAAGAGAGGCTATGGAGAAATATATTTCTGATTCTCTAGCAACCAAGTTCATTTGCCCTTCCTCTTCTCCAGCGGGGGCGGGGTTCTTTTTTGTGGGGAAGAAGGACGGTTTGCTGCGACCTTGTATTGATTACCGAGGGTTGAATAACATCACGGTAAAGAATACTAATCCTTTGCCGTTGATGTCTTCAGCTTTCGAGAGGTTGCAGGGAGCGTCCATCTTCACAAAACTGGATTTGCGTAACGCTTATCATTTGATTCGCATTAGGGAGGGAGATGAGTGGAAAACTGCTTTTAACACCCCCAGGGGGCACTTTGAATATTTGGTCATGCCTTTCGGGCTGTCCAACTCCCCAGCAGTTTTCCAGGCACTGGTCAATGACGTGTTGCGAGATATGATCGATCAGTTCATATATGTCTACCTGGATGACATATTGATTTTTTCTTCGTCTCTCCAGGAACATGTGCAACACGTCCGACGAGTGCTTCAGAGGTTGCTAGAGAATGG
The DNA here is from genome assembly GCA_031834385.1 of Semotilus atromaculatus. Lineage (NCBI taxonomy): Eukaryota > Metazoa > Chordata > Actinopteri > Cypriniformes > Leuciscidae > Semotilus > Semotilus atromaculatus. The sequence continues at coordinate 20,811,880 of JAULUF010000026.1, read as the reverse complement.
GCTTTTTGTCAAGGCGGAGAAATGTGAATTTCATGCACAGTCTGTTCCTTTTCTAGGGTACATCGTGTCATCTGAGGGAATGCGGATGGACCCTGAGAAGATTAAGGCTGTGGTAGATTGGCCAAGTCCGGATTCCCGCAAGGCCCTGCAGAGGTTTCTGGGGTTCGCCAATTTTTACCGGCGATTCATTCGCAACTTCAGACTAGCGCCTCTGACCGCCTTGACCTCCCCCAGAACTGCGTTCAGGTGGTCCGACACAGCCGAGGCTGTGTTTCAGCCCCCATTCTCATCACCCCTGATTCATCACGTCAGTTCGTGGTGGAGGTCGACGCATCAGAGGTGGGAGTAGGAGCGGTGTTATCTCAGCGTTCGCCTGTAGACGACAAGATGCACCCTTGCGCGTTTTTGTCCCATCGTCTATCTCCAGCCGAACGTAATTACGACATTGGTAACAGAGAGTTGTTGGCAGTCAAGTTGGCGTTGGAGGAGTGGCACCACTGGTTAGAAGGTTCGGGGGTACCTTTTATCGTCTGGACTGATCATAAGAACCTTGAATATATCACAACTGCTAAAAGACTGAACTCTAGGCAGGCTCGGTGGGCACTTTTTTTCGGTCGTTTCGATTTTTCCCTCTCATACCATCCGGGGTCCAAGAACATCAAACCCGACTCACTGTCTCGTATATTTGATTTTTCCAAACGCCCGTCCACTCCCGAGTGTATTTTACCCGAAACCATATTTGTTTCAACACTCACATGGGAGGTCGAAGCGAAGGTCAAGAGAGCCTTAGAAGGGGTAACGCCTCCGCCCGGGTGCCCACCAAATCGCTTATTTGTGCAGGAGGGATTGATTGATTGATTGATTGATTGATTGATTGATTTCCATTACACGAGAGTAGATGTTAAAAACTTTATGCTGATTTGTACTCGGCTTTCGCCAAGATAAGCAACACTAAGACGTAGCTTTACAGTAAACTATGCTTCTCCATCCATTTACGCTTCTTTCCATATGAGGGTGTGACTGCCCTTCTGTCCGGCGTTAACGGCTGCAGTGTACTTGGCGCGTCAGCACACACGACGACTGCAACTACAGTGTGGTCTCCCTAGTGGACCAGCACGACAACCGTCTGGATTGAGCCGAGTAGGGACATCTCTAGGGTCTTCAAGTGGGCACCTTCCGTCCTCAGTGTTTCGTCGACTAGCCCACGACACCTCAAGAGGGCTCGACAGTGACTCTGGCATCCCAGCGTCACCCCCCTCCGTCCCCCACTCAACTCAGCCCAGCTTACTGACCTCTACATCCCTCCTGCTGCTGAGACCTAACCACAAACTCACAATCTCTCCGCAACCCAACCATACGCGCCAACCCGTTTGACTAAGGCTGTCGAGCCCCACTGGTGCGTTAAAGCAGTTACAGTGGCAACGGTTCCGTATGGCATACCACCTACCGCAAAACACAATATCTGCCCAACCACCCGTCATTCACGCAATATACACAGGAACGTAATGACTGTAAATACTATACAACCTATACAAATAAACCAACAGACTCTTCAAGTTTTTCAAGAATTCTACGAAACCGTAGCGTGGCGGCCTGTACACAGCCAGCTAGAATCTTTCCGTCTCAACCACAGCCAGTTGCTGCTCCTTTCTGCTGCTTCAGATAAGTTCTTTACTGTGCGACGCAACTCTTGGCCGCTGAATCCGACGTCTCTGAGGAACCAGGTTGTAGAGTGTGCCACAAAACCTCGACAACCCACTTCCACTGGATAAACCTGGCCTCTCCATCCTCGCTGTTCTGCTTCAGTGGCCAGATGAGCATACCGCAGTTTCTTCCTCTCATATGCCTCTCGTTGAAGTTTATTTCGAGCAAAATAAAATAAAATAATATATACATATATATTAACACACACACAAATAAAAAATAAAAATAAAAAATAAAAATAACATAGCACAGCTTATCTCCCATATACATAGATATAAATATATACACATATACACACATATTATTTACACTTATAATAATAGTTGCTCGAAAGGGAGTGGAAAGAAGTATAACTTATTTGCTCCCACCCCCAATTCCTTACCATATATTACCCCAAATATCCGCTGCCATTAACAGTTAAATAAATAATAATTTATTTGTTTTGATGATATTTATTTGATATTATAGTTTCTTACAATTACATTATGCTATCTCAATAATCACTATAATGCTATATGAAAATCCTCATTATCGTAAACATTCAAATATGTCCCGACATCTATAATAATCACATCAAATATAACCATATCCTAGCAAATTGTTTAAACATAGTTTTACAATAACAGTAATATCAATAATAATTATTAATTATCATTATCATTATTTACTCAGCTATGTCCCACTCTATTGTAATTGTGTCACCATTGACAATATCAAGATAAATGAACCGTTTATAATCCTAAATACTTCAGTTTATTTTACAATAACCAGTACCCCTCCCAATCACAAACACAAGAGCACCCAGATCCCTCACTCAGCCTCATATTTTGTCAACACCATTTCTTTAAATTTTTATTTTAATTGGTGAATATTTGGGCATTGCTTGAACTGTATCCCCAAACCATTCCAAAGTCTGACACCGCACACAGACACACACAAGCTTTTCCTGGTGGTTCTCACCGCATGGACTTTAAAGTTTTCTCATCCCCTCAGGTTATAGTCCCCTTCTCTTCCTACAAAGAACTTTTGAATATTACCCGGCAGATAATTTTTGTTGGCTTTATACATGAATTGAGCAGTATAAAAATCAACTAGATCAAAAAGTTTTAAAATTTTAGATTTCAAAATAATATGTTTGTATGATCAAAATATCCCACCTTGTGTATGATTCTAACTGCTCGTTTTTGGAGTAAGAAGAGGGTATGTAGTGAACTTTTATAATTATTGCCCCAAATTTCTATACAATAAGTTAAATAGGGCAGAACCAGTGAACAATACAATATATATAGTGCATTATATTCCAAGACATATTTAACTTTATTAATTATAGATATACTTTTAGATACTTTGCCTTGTATGTATCTGATGTGTGGTTTCCAGCTTAATTTGCTATCAATAGTTATTCCCAAGAATTTAATTTCTGACACTATTTCTAATGCAACACCATCAATACTTAATAATATTTCTGCGTTTTCTTTATAATTACCAAACATCATTACCTTCGTTTTATTTAAATTCAAAGATAATTTATTAATATCCATCCACATTTTTAGTTTTACTAATTCTTCATTTACAATTTTTATAAGTGTATTATAATTATCACAAGAAAAAAATATATTAGTATCATCAGCAAATAATATAAATTTCAGTAATTTAGATAGACAAAATATGTCATTTATATATAAGTTATATAATTTAGGACCTAATACTGATCCTTGAGGGACCCCACAAGCAATGCCAAAACACTGTGACGTAAACTCGCCCAACTTCACAAACTGTTGTCTTTCAGTTAAGTAACTTTTGATCCAGTTCGAAGCCACCCCCCTAATGCCATATTTGTCTAATTTAGTGAGTAGAATTGAGTGATTGAGTGTATCAAAAGCTTTCTTTAAATCAATAAATATTCCCACTGCATCTTTTTTTTTTGTCTAGGGTGTTCGTAATTTCTTCCACAGCTTCAACTAAAGCCATTGATGTGGACCTCTTTGTTCTAAAGCCATACTGACCATCATTTATTATGTCATGCTTGTCTATAAATTTTTCTAATCTGTCATTAAATAGTTTCTCTAAGATTTTTTAAAACTGAGGTAGCAGAGAGACAGGTCTATAGTTTGTGAAGATGTGCTTGTTTCCATTTTTATATAATGGTATTATTTTTGCAATTTTAATTTTATTTGGAAATATTCCAGTCTGAAATGATACATTGCATATGTATGTTAGCGGTTTTGAAATACTATTTATTACTTTTTTAATTATTGTCAAATCTATATAATGACAATCAGTAGATGTTTTATTTTTGCATTTATTAACCATAGCTATAATCTCTGTGTCACTCACATCAGAGAGAGAGATGGTCTTTGCATTCCTTTCTATAATTGACTCATTTAATGTATCACTTTCACGCTCAGGAATTATTGCTGCTAAATCTGGTCCAACATTTACAAAAAACTCATTGAAACTATTTACTATGTTATGCATATTAAAGTTTTCAACATTCTTATCAATAAAATAATCTGGATATGAATTCTTAATTGTTTTTAAGTAGTTTACACACAGTAGTTTTGACTGTGGTGGACCGATTCTCGAAGGCAGCCCATTTCATTCCCTTACCCAAATTACCCTTAGCTAAGGAGACAGCGGCAACGATCGTAGACCACGTCTTTCGGTTACATGGCCTCCCGATAGACGTGGTTTCCGACAGGGGACCCCAGTTTGTGTCCAAATTTTGGCGAGAATTTTGTAAATTACTGGGGGCGACGGTTAGTCTGTCTTCTGGGTTTCATCCCCAGAGCAATGGTCAAACTGAGAGGGCCAACCAAGATTTGGAGAGAATGTTGCGATGTTTGGTTTCCAAGAAGGTGTCACCGCAGAGGTGTCACTGCACCTGGACTAGAGCCCGTGAGACTCTTCTCCAGGTGGGGGCGCGCACCAAGGCCAAGGCCGATCGCCACAGGTCAAGGACTCCCGTATACGTCGTTGGTCAAAGAGTGTGGCTTTCAACCAAGAACATTCCTCTTCGCACCGTCTCTAATAAACTTGCACCCAAATTTATTGGCCCATTTACTGTCACCAAGATCATTAGTCCGGTGGCAGTCCGCCTCAAGTTACCTCCGGTAACAGGAGAGTTCATTCCGTGTTCCATGTATCCAAGATCAAACCTGTATTTTATTCTCACATTAATCCGCCGGTCCCGGTTCCTCCCCCACCGCGACTCGTAGATGGGGAGACCACATATTCGGTCAACCGTATTCTGGACTCCAGGCGGAGGGGATGCGGATTTCAGTACTTGGTGGACTGGGAAGGTTATGGTCCGGAGGAGAGAAGTTGGGTTCCTGCTAGAGACATCCTGGATCACTCCCTTATCGATGATTACAATCGACAATTAAAGGAGCCTGGGAACGCCAGGAGGCGTTCTTAGGAGGAGGGGTACTGTCACGGTAGACGTATTCACTGGTTCCTTCTATGAGTGCACGTGTGCAAGGGGCGTGTCTGTATGTCATTACCCGATCCACTCCAGCTGCTCATCATTACATCACCAGCTGCAGTCGATCTCACCACGCTACTTATACTCACCGCTGTTCTCTCATCTTTGTCAGATCGTTGTTTGATGTATCCCTGTCTTGTCTTCTGGTTCGTGTTCCTGTCTGGTGTTCCTGTTCGACGTCTTCAGTGTGGATTTTGTTCGTCTCACCGTCTGTCTGCACTTCACCGGATCTGGCCATCGAAGTCCCTGCGTCACCTTCATTCCACCTGGCTGTACTGCGTCCTGGAATTTGTTGCTCTTCCAAATAAATTGTTAACACGCTTTTGCTTCCTGTGATCTGTATATCATGACAACGTACATGTATACTTAAACTCTGCTAAATTAGAACAACTGATTTTGTACTAAATGCATTTTAGTTGTCCAAAAGTAGTGCTGAAGTTCAACTAAAGTTGTAATTAATATACTTGTTTGAGCTAAAGTGGAACTATTCCAAGTATACCTAAGTATAGCTGCTGCTGTATGACACAAACTGCTTAGAACCTGTTTAAACTGGGAACTTTTCCCTACTGGTTGTTCTTTTGTTATAGTTCCTAGTTTTGGTTGCTCTAGTAATTATTCTGAAGCAAGTACTGTTTTTAATGTAGACAGCTGCACTTAAGCTGCATGAACAAAACCTGATAATCATGTTAATAACATTACAACCGCTAAGTTTGCATTCCATGTTGACATTGAATATACACTATCTTATGGTGCTATCTTGGTCCACACTCTCTCACACTCAATCTTAACCATGTTTTTCTATTCATTGTTTTTAATGTTGTCCCTGTACATTGTTAGAGATATATAACAAACCATTTTACTTGTGTCCATCAGACTTTTAGATCCTATTGATACAGAAACTGAGTTTGTAAGAAGCAAAAAATAAAGAAATAACTTATCTGTCATTCAAAAATATGTCAATACAGCATCACTCACAATAACTTCTCCAGTTTACAGTGTGGGTCCTTCAATAGATCAGAGAGCAACTTCCCTCCTGAGTCCCTTGGTTTATTCCAGCTCAGATCCAATTCTCTCAGGTGTGAGGGATTTGATCTCAGAGCTGAAACCAGAGCAACACAACCTTCTTCTCCAATACTGCAGTTACACAGCCTGTAGAGAAAATATATATATTAACAGCAATTCAGCTGAACTTCTGAACAATTCTCAAAGGTAGCCTGCACAAGTAGTAAAATACTTCATAGAGATCAATACAAATAAATGCAGCTGGAAAAAAAATATGTGAATTGTTAGTGTTTGACTGATGTATTGACATTAAAAACAAAGAAACTATTAGTGGTTGTAACAAATACACTCACCTAAAGGATTATTAGGAACACCATACTAATACTGTGTTTGACCCCCTTTCGCCTTCAGAACTGCCTTAATTCTACGTGGCATTGATTCAACAAGGTGCTGAAACCATTCTTTAGAAATGTTGGCCCACATTGATAGGATAGCATCTTGCAGTTGATGGAGATTTGTGGGATGAACATCGAGGGCACGAAGCTCCCGTTCCACCACATCCCAAAGATGCTCTATTGGGTTGAGATCTGGTGACTGTGGGGGCCATTTTAGTACAGTGAACTCATTGTCATGTTCATGAAACCAATTTGAAATTATTCGAGCTTTGTGACATGGTGCATTATCCTGCTGGAAGTAGCCCTCAGAGGATGGGTACATGGTGGCCATAAAGGGATGGACATGGTCAGAAACAATGCTCGGGTAGGCCGTGGCATTTAAACGATGCCCAATTGGCACTAAGGGGCCTAAAGTGTGCCAAGAAAACATCCGCCACACCATTACACCACCACCACCAGCCTGCACAGTGGTAACAAGGCATGATGGATCCATGTTCTCATTCTGTTTACACCAAATTCTGACTCCACCATCTGAATGCCTCAACAGAAATCGAGACTCATCAGACCAGGCAACATTTTTCCAGTCTTCAACTGTCCAATTTTGGTGAGTAGCCTCTTTTTCCTATTTGTAGTGGAGATGAGTGGTACCCGGTGGGGTCTTCTGCTGTTGTAGCCCATCCGCCTCAAGGTTGTGCGTGTTGTGGCTTCACAAATGCTTTGCTGCATACCTCGGTTGTAACAAGTGGTTATTTCAGTCAAAGTTGCTCTTCTATCAGCTTGAATCACTCGGCCCATTCTCCTCTGACCTCTAGCATCAACAAGGCATTTTCGCCCACAGGACTGCCGCATACTGGATGTTTTTCCCTTTTCACACCATTCTTTGTAAACCCAAGAAATGGTTGTGCGTGAAAATCCCAGTAACCGAGCAGATTGTGAAATACTCAGACCGGCCCGTCTGGCACCAACAACCATGCCACGCTCAAAATAGCTTAAATCACCTTTATTTCGCATTCTGACATTCCGTTTGGAGTTCAGGAGATTGTCTTGACCAGTACCACACCCCTAAATGCATTGAAGCAACTGCCATGTGATTGGTTGATTAGATAATTGCATTAATGAGAAATTGAACAGGTGTTCCTAATAATCCTTTAGGTGAGTGTATGTAAGCTATATATACACAAAAAGAGAAGGTGTAGAGCAGGGTTGCCCAATCCTACACCTAAATGATTACTATTCTGCAGTCTTAAGTGGTTTTAGAGTGTTTCCAGGCAGGTGTGGATCTTTCAGATTACATTTAAAAAACCTTCGAGTAACGTCTTACTTTAGAGTCTGCAGTTTACATTGAGGATTCCCCAGTCCATCAGAGAGTAGCTTCAGTCCTGAATCTTGCAGGTTGTTGTTATTCAGGTTCAGCTCTCTCAGACTTGAAGAGTTTGAGCTGAGAACTGAGGCCAGTGTTGAACAGCTCTTCATTGTCAGATTACAGCTCTGTAGACTTTAAGAGAAGTGATAAAAATAACCATGTAACTACAGACACTGATATCAAAACATTTTATGCATTTGCTTTCAAATTAGTTAAAACAATTTGTATATATAGAAACCTTCCTGCAAAGGTACAGTACTGTGAAAATGTTATGCTCTTCTGTAAAAATGCTATAGAGTGAGGATGCTTTCAAACAGAATTTCATAAATAGATTTTATGTATCAAATAACTTATAATAACTAAATCAAATCAATTTTAGGTGAGAACACCCTTTGCATTTCAAACATCCTTTTTCCTTGGTACACTTGCTCATAGCTTCTTCAAGTTTAGGTTTATAAGGTAGGTTTCTTTCAAGTTTCTTAGAGATGTGGTCACAGTTCATCTGAATTAATTTTTTCGGTCTTTTTCTGTAATCACAGACCGACTCAATGATGGTGTGGAGCCATGTGGAGCATACCGGCTGTTGTCAGACTCATTCAAAAACCTCACTGGATTATTACAATTTAATGGCAAGTGGATTGTTTGGAAATGTAAACTGATAGTTCCTACTGCAAAATATATAAATAACTGGTTTAAAACCTTTTTTTTTTTTTGTGAAAATACTAACATGCCTAAGACTTTTGCACAGTACTGTATGTATTGCAATATGGTATGTTTCAGTGCATTAAAGCAATAAATAAACTATGATGTATGATGTTTTAATTAGAAAAATGCTCACTCAGATTTTCTAGAAACTTTGATGACTGGCAGCAGCATCAGAAGACCTTCTTCAGATGGTTTATATTTACTCAGTTGAAACTCGTCAAGCTCCTCTTTCGAGTTCAGCAACACAAAAACCAAAGCTGACCACTGAGCAGGAGAGAGACTGATTCTAGAGAAATTAACGACGTCCATTCTGCTCAAGAATCTTTGAACTTCCTGAACTAGTGAATGATCATCCAGTTCATTCAAACAGTGGAACAGATTGATGGACTTCTCTGGTGAAGGATTATCCTTGATCTTCATCTTAATGTACTCTACTATTTCCTGTTTGCTGTCAGATCTGCTTTCTGTCTGTGTCAGGATATCTCGTAAGAGAGTCTGATTGGACTCCAGTGAGAGACCCAGAAGGAAGCGGAGGTAAAGGTCCCAGTGTCCATTTTCACTCTGTAAAGCCTTGTCTACTTCCCTCTTTAGTAAATCTGTCATGCTACTTTTTGTTTCTTTATCTGAAAGAAACGTGAATAAAGCAGCAATAAACTCCTGAATGCTCAGATGAACAAAACTGTACACCTTCCCCAGGTACAGTCCTAACTCCTCTCTGAAGATCTGGGTACAGACTCCTGAGTACACTGATGCTTCTATGACATCAATACCAAACTGTTTCATATCATCCTCATAAAAGATCAGGTTCCCCTTTTCCAGCTGTTCAAAAGCGAGTTTTCCCAGTGAGAAGATGGTCCTCTTGGCCTGCTGAAGATCTACTTCACATTTCCCATCATACTTCTGGGTCTTCAGTTTGGTCTGATAGATCAGGAAGTGAGCGAACATTTGAGTGAGAGTCTTTGGGATCTCTGCACTCTCTTTTTCACTCAACATCTTCTCTAGAACAGAGGCTGAGATCCAGCAGAACACTGGGATGTGACACATGATGTGGAGGCTCCTCGATGATTTGATGTGTGTGATGATTCTATTGGCCAGATTTTGATCACCTATTCTCTTGCTGAAATACTCGTCCTTTTGAGGGTCATTGAAACCTCGTACCTCTGTGACCTGGTCAACACACTCAGGAGGGATCTGACTGGCTGCTGCTGGTCGAGAGGTGATCCAGAGGAGAGCAGAAGGAAGCAGATTGCCCTTGATGAGGTTGGTCAGCAGCACATCCACTGAGGCTGATTCTGTTTCATCAAACAAGCTATCATTGTTCTGGAAATCTAGAGGAAGTCGACACTCATCCAGTCCATCAAATATGAACAGGACTTTGAGGTCATCAAAGTCTGTTGCTCTCAGTTCTTTAGTATCCATAAAAAAGTATTGAAGAAGTTTCATCAGACTTATATTCTTTTTATTCATTAAATTGAGTTCTCGGAAAGGAAGGGGAAATATGACATGAACATCCTGATTGTCTTTTTCTTCCACCCAATCCAGAATGAACTTCTGCACAGACACTGTTTTTCCAATTCCAGCAATTCCTGTAGTCAGTACAGTTTTGATGGAGTTGGCTCGTCCAGGTGAGACTTTAAAGATGTCATTGCTTTTGATTGGCGTTTCATGTGTCACTGGTGTCCAAGATGTTGCCTCAATCTGTTTAATCTCATGTTGATTATTGACCTCTCCTCTCCCTCCCACTGTCATGTACAGCTCTGTGTAGATCTCATGTAGAGGTATTGAGTTTCCTTTATTTGATATTCCATCATTCATTTTATGGAAAATTTCCTTTACTGTAGATTTGTGTTGTAACAGACAGAAAGGGGTACGTTCTGGTAAACAGAGAAAGATGAAAAGAAAAATTGCTATTCTCCATCCATATATTAACTAACATTACAATCTATTATTTTTCTGATACAATTAACAAAAATAGTGACCACAACTGTACCTTGTCCCCATTCACTTTCATTTTATGGAAAAAAGCAGTTTGGGCATTCTGCTAGATTACTCCTTTTGTTTTTCACACAAGCCAGTAATACAGATTTGTAACATGAGAATAAATATTTATATTCCTATAAAGCTCTTACTGGTTTGTGTTGTGTTAATGATGTCTGTATGGTTCTTGTTCCTTGGGACCTGCAGTGTCTTCAGAAGCCTGCTCTGCTCTTCATCATCCACCTCCTTTCTTACAGAGAATTCTGGGCGATCTGGGCTCAGGAGTCTCGTGGACCTCTTCAGCTCTTTCTTCATCAGAGAGATGATGATTTTCACAAATTAGGCATTTTTCCTTGTTATCACTTGATATCAAATATGTCAACACAGATACAAAAATACACGGTGTGCCTAATTTTGTTTTCTTAAAAAATTGGGTTGAAAAAAAAAGGCATTTGTCTTTTGCAGGGGAATTACAATAAATTTAGAATAATTTGTGTTCACAATTAGATCATCTATTATTTTTCAGCACTTCAAAATAGTAATACTAAACTAGTATGTTTCAATAAATATTTTTAATAAAATACATCATTTAACTTTTTTTTCTGTTCTAAAAAGCCATTTGAGTCTAGGCCTAGGCATAATCTCTGTCCGGGAAACCATTCCTAACAGTAGACAAGTTGTGGATCACAGTTCCAATAACTGTAGAGGCATTCAAAGGCAAAGGCATTTCTACTGACTCTATAAAACACCAGGAAAATATGCCCAGTGTCCCATATCACCTGCATGAACATGCCATAGTCAGCACGACTATGGCATGTTCATGCAGGTGATATGGGACACTGGGCATATTTGCCATTACATGTATGGGACACTAGGAATACAGGAGGCAGGAGGGCGGCAGATGTGGACAGAGCAATAAACTGATGTCTGTAATGTAAGATGCCAAAGACTACAGGGAGACAGGAAGGACAGCTGATCATCCTTGCAGTGCCAAACCACTTGTAAGCATGCACCCCCCTCCCACCCACCGACATTTAAATCAAGTTTTTAATGTTGTTTATACTGTATGCCTATGTAGTGTTTTTAATATTCTTCAAGGCAAACCATGTGCAAATTCATTGGTCTACATCATTGCGGAGTATTTTTTCATAAAAAACTCAGTTTGAAATAGCTGATGTTTCTGGTGGACACACCAGATACTGACTGCTATTTTTTTTATATTAAACATTATTCCATTTATGTTCGTCAGATTTCTGTGAAATTTGTTCAGTTTAGGTCGTCTTAGTTGTTGAATCTTTTTATGCTCATACAAATTTTTACACGTTAAGAAATATGTTGTTCCTTTTTTGCTGAGTTTATAGGATTATTGACTTTTATTACTTAAACAAATAGCAAATTAAACAAACACTGTAATGCACCATATATGTGGGCTACATGCTGCATGTAAAATGTTTATTATAAATATTGGCAAATCTCAGCAATTTTCAGCTCCATCTTTTAAATTGTTAACAGATTGTATATTATATATTTTTGCTGACTAATGTATTCATAAAACAAAAACAAAAAAACCAAAGAATGCTTTCTTTATGATCACCAAAGCTGTCAGTCACTTTAGTTTATCACAAGCTCACTGAATGAGTTCTGAATGAGTCCTGTGAAAACTCACATTATAGCTAAGAAAGCTCATTACGATGCAAAATAATAGCTTCTTTACTACACTCTGTTGGTTAAAATGAGAGCATTTGCAGGGATGCAGAACCAGAAGGGGTTGTGCTGAATGGAAACTTAGCGGTATTGAGTGGTTTCTGAAGTAGACTAACTTAAACAACACTAATTGGCCGTTACCAAAAAGGCCCACTTTTTATTCATTTGTTAATAAGATGAAGATATTAAAGGTTGTGTCAGCGATTGTGGGTGACGTCACTTCTGTTTGTGTTTGAAGCGAGATCCCAAACAAACCAAGTTAGCTCGCCCCTCCCTCCCGTTTCGTGCATCATGAAAAACAACGATCATGCACGTGCCCGGTATTCCCTCGCCCTAATCCTCCTTCTCTTCTTGGGGATTGGCTCTTCCATGTTCCATGTATCTGGTCCGTTGATAGACGCTGGCTTCTTATTCAGCTTCGACTTTGCGTGCAGGCGCCGTGCACGAGAGCAAAAACAAACAACACCCGCCCCTGTCGGTGATTGGAAGGAACACTATTTATTTTGGTTTTGAGTGGTGGTGTACCCATTTGTTTTTGTGTGCAGATCTCAGAGCCTAGGCTGCCTACAGAGACGCGGTTTTTGGACAGCATGCTTATGGGGCGGGCAGCTAGCGGATCGTTAGGAAAGATTAGATGAAAGTGATAATTTATGTTTGGGCCTGAAATCACTGATACAACCTTTAACCTTGAAAACCAATGACATGAAAGTCCACCCATAGTCGTGTCTCTGGAGGGATGTCATTTTCAGTTGGATTTATATGGTAAAACATACCTTAAAAATCTTGCGCCTTCTTGTGGAAGACTTTGATTCCTCCCGATTCATACTGTGGTTGTGGGAAGATTTCTTGTAAATATTTAACCAGGCATGTAATTTACAAATTTAATTAATGTGAGTATTTTCCAACTTAAATCTTCACATTACTGTTCAGACTCCTCCAGCTGTAAACCGTGAGTCTGTACTCACCTCACATCAGCAGAAGAGTCGCCTGAACTGAAGCCGAATGGTTCCTCCATTGACTGCTCGCTCTTCATGGTCTCACCGCGGGGTTTAGTAGATTCACTTTGAATCAGACTGAAAAACAAAAAAAAATGAATCCCTCTTGCTGTTTTTATGATTTCTTTCTTCTGAAGACCTCGGAGGAAGATAATTTTTAAGGTTTCAAATGTTTTGACCAAGCAATGATACAACAGTGAACCAACCTGACTTTCATTGTGATGACATGAAGTGGATTTCTTATCATCCTCATTTACAGCTAATAATGAATTTCTTAATAATTAATATACGGTACAAGTAACCAGTATGCTATATAAGGGGTGACGGAGGGTCTGGCCCGCATCAAAAATGCAATAACCGTTATTATGCATTTAAAGGACAAGTTCGGTATTTTAAACTTAAAGCCCTGTTTTAAGATCGTTTCTGATGAAATAGAATGGTTAAGATTGAAATTTGGACACATGCTGCTGGTTGGACACATGCTGCCCCCCACCTCCGCAATGGTTGCATAGGTTCATAGGAACAATCCTTCCTAAAACGCATTCAGCTTTAGTTTACAAAGACATGAAACTCACCGAGTGGTCTGGGGTGTTCACTGATAAGCTCACACAAAAATCGCTGCTAAAGATGTTTTCCAACAGGTTTTATCGTAGTTTTTGTCCAAATCCATTGACTTGTATTGAATGTTCTGTGAGGTACGGTATTAATCCGCCGCCGGAAACGGAAATGGGGTTGTTTGTATTCTTTCTGTAGTCTTATGCAGTCACGGTATACAAGTGCAAATACAAGTGGTTTGCTTGCAATTGGCAAAGGTGCATTATCGCCACCAACTGGGCTGGAGTGTTTATTATTCAAGCTCTCAACGGAAGAATGTACGCGTGTGAGGCGTTTGGAAAAAAAGGTCCACAGTTTTACAACGAATGGTAAAACACCTGTTGTTTGTGTGAGCTTATCAGTGAACACCCCAGACCACTTGATGAGTTACACGTCTTTGTAAACTAAAGTTGAATGCGTTTTAGGAAGGATTATTCCTGTGAACCTATGCAACCATTGCGGAGGTGGGGGGGGTGGGGGGGGGACTACCACAAAAACCGGGCCAGCAGAATGTGTCCAAATCTCAATCTTAACTGTTCTATTTCATCAGAAACAATCTTAAACCAGGGCTTTAAGTGGAAAACACAGAATTTGTCCCCATGAAATATGAATTGAATTATGGCTCCAATAGAATATGCATTTATATTTATATATTAGTTCAAAATCAATTATGCAATCAATGTATCCATTGTGTAACTGGCCACTCCTGTGACTTGAACTGTACATGCTATTATGTGAAAACTCATGATTTGAGACCTAAGTCAAAGAGGTAAAACAGTTTGAATAATACCTTTTTGAACTTTGCTGTAATTCCACTATAATCAACACAATCTCACTCCCAACTCGTCACGTATGCATTTTAAATTGAAAATCATACCCCAACATATACGTCACATGTTTTGATCATGACAATAAAATTCTCATGTCCATTCCTTCTGTGTAAAAAGGAAATGTGCATTGTTGCTAATACTGTAACTCTGCATCTATGCATGCTAGAATCAAAATCCTTGCCATGAAAATTCTTCCCCTGAAATCTTGGATCAAGCACTACATGAAATTTGCTGTCTGTCTGATTCGCATAAAATTTGGTATGCACATTCTTGAGATATTCCAGATAAAAAATTATCAAAAGACTATTGATTCATTTAATCATTATGGATATACAGGCCAGTCTATTTCTGTGTGCTGAAGGTGCCAGGTGCTAAACATTTGTCTTTCTGAAGGGGTGCATGATGACTCTGTATGGTATTGAAGCGTCCATTGCAGTGCTTCGCATACCAATTCACCGTTTCTTTGACATGTTTATGACTGTGATCTTTTCCCATGTAATGTGTCAGCCATGGTCCCGGCTAAAAAGCTTACACCTGCTGCAGTAGCCATGCCCCAAACTCGCGCTGTAGGATGAGATAGGAGACTGACGGATCTGAGCAGATGTTTTATGTTTTAATGGTGCCAAGGGATCAAGATGATTCAGTGTTTACACTTTTGGGGAAGATCCCAATGTTATGTTAGGCTCTAAAATATTTTAGGGAGCAGAAATTGAAATGTCTTATCCTGTAATCACAAACACCTGAAAATGTATGTACTGTAAATATATTGGTCAAAAAGTGTGAACCCTTTATTATTTTAATTCATTATGGATCTTTTAATTAATTTAATACGGTATATTGCCACTCCTGCTATGTTTTAGAAATATCTGTACATGGGGTGCCATCAAATTTTGTCATGAAGTCAAAAAGTTTCAAAACCATCATGCTTGAGGAACTGAATAGGCTTTATGCCCAGCTGCATTACTTCCTGAACTTCAGCCAGCTCCTTGTTTCCTGTCTGCCATTATTGGACAAATTGATTAATTCAGGTGTGTCTGATTATTGTTGCCGTGACTACTGAGGTCAGGCACACCTGAATTAATCAATTTGTCCAATAATGGCAGACAGGAAACAAGGAGCTGGCTGAACTTCAGGAAGTAGTGCAGCTGGGCATAAAGCCAATTGTAAGCAAGGAAATACATTTTAAGTAAGAGGAAAGTCAAGAGTCTGGAGGCAGTCAGACCTGTTCCTCCAGCAGTCATGAGACTCTCCCAACCTCACATGAGCAGAAGTGTTTCCTGAACTGATGTTTATTAGGTTATTCATTTACTGATGGCTCTTCATGGACACACAGCAGAGTTTAGGAGATTCACTTTGACTAAAACTAAACAGCAATTCGACATTGTTTTTTATTATTAATATGTTTCTTGCTATTATGCACAGCAGAGTTATCAAATAACTAAATTACAAATAAATAAATATCAAATGCTGAAATTGGCCACCGCACAGTGAAATACACCTAACCATCGACTCTGACTCACCATTCGTTTGTCTTTGCACCAGTTTCTTCAGAGATACTCTTTCTGGAAGCCATGGCACCATTTACAATGTTGATTATATATCTGCAAATAAACTGAGCACACACATATTAGCAATTCAGAAACATCAAACCATCAAAAATCTCTCTGTATTTGTTATAGTGGCTGTATGTTCTGCCTGCAGTTACTGTGCTGATCAATCCAAAGGGATTTGCGATGTAGCGGTTAGTTTTGAATGTTAATTTTCTCTTGTCAGGTTTACCATTTGTTTTAGTTTAAATTTTTCAAGTGTTGTTATTTGCTCAGTACTTACCTGTTGAAACTTGCTGACATCCAGTTCCTCGTTCACATGAATATTACATTACAGTATTGTGTATTACATACTGTATAAGACTTACAAACGTGTAACAAACAACCCTTAATTCTCTATGATTTTGTTTTAGTTTATTGCGTCAATGTATAAAGCACAAGCTGTGATACTCACTGTTTTTGTCTTTCCTTGTGTAATTCTTCTTACCAAGTGCTTCCTTGTGTAATTCTTCTTAACAAATGCTTCCTTGATTCTTTTGTTGGTAAACAGTTTTGTGGAGGAGGAGTCTGTAGGCCAGGGTGTTGAATTAAATTTCCAAGAGGTCCAGTCTCTGTATTTCCTTCCCAGCGGAGGTCCAGATAACACTGTTGGAATAGTTATACATTTCCACGTGGACAGCAGTAGTTCTTTATAAAATAAAACAGTTGAAATAGTCATCAAGGATAAGGATACTGGGAACAAACAAGTGGAGTCTGAGATTTTTTATGCCCGCAAAAATTTGCCAAATTGGATTTGAATATTAAACTGTAAAAAAAAGATCCGACGTTTAGCAGACTTTTAGTCTACTGTTTTTACAGTCCGATACCTCACATATTACAGATAAGCCTTACTGAGCAACAACTATCAACCACTCACAGAAAGGTTTTCCGCAAAAATGAAAGACAGAGGATAACCGAACCGCCTTCCAGTCCCTTGTTAAAGTTAAATAAATGGACATACGAGATGTGGTGTAGTGATCAACCAGCAGATGTCAAGTGGCCTTTCTACTATTTGTTGGACGAAATCCTTGGGAAAAGCGCAAATTCAACAAATGTCATTGAGGGAGGAAGTTTTGACATGGAGGACGAGAATGGTCACTTCAAACCTGCTTTATCTATTCATCTGCTCATAAAACCATAATAAAATTATCTTCAAAGAAACATTTGGCTTAATTAAATTTTTACGAAGCCAACACTTAAAATGGCCAAAAAACACAAATTCTAGGAATAAACATAATTATAGTAAAACAAGTTGACTTTGACTATATAACAGACAGTTGCAACTTTATATCATGCAATTCTGAGATAAAAAGTCAGAATAGGGAGATAAAAAGTCGCAATTACCTTATTTTTTATTTTGTGGTGGAAACAAGCTTCCATACACTATCGATCTATAATAGAGACATAAATAGATCAGTGGCAGTGCTTGCATACAAAAGTTTAAATAAATAATCATGTTAACAGCAACAACAACTTGTTTGGTTTCTGAGAAGTTATTACCAGGCAGCACAATTATGTGATATTGTCTTTATACAACAGTTCCATTAATAAAAAAAAAATATTATTGAGTAACTTACATTTTACACGCAATAAGTTATTTGCTGTCCTTTTTGCCTTGCCAATAAAAAAAGAAGCTCCAAGCAAACCCACTGCAGAAACACTGCAACACCGAACAGCTCACAGCGGTAGTGTTCACTTATTTAATCATCAATCGTTAAATTAATCAATGAGTCACTCATAAAAACAGTCAGTTGTAACAATGCAACCTGCAGAAAGACTCACTGAAAAATCTTCACCAGTCACCACTGAATGCAAGACAGTCTGTCAAGAAGTACCATCCGTGTCAGTCCTGTATCTAATGGACGTTTCAGTGACTCGGATTCTGAACTGAACTGATTCGTTCAACACTCTTATTTTAGGAATGTAACGGTTTCTGAATTTGGAACAGCATACTAGAAATACAACTCTTACTAGTTTTTTTTTAGGATTTTTTTTACAATAAATTATTATATGGCAGAAGGAGTAATAGGCCTGGTAATGTGCTGGCGATTCTGAATGCAGGATTGGATTTGCAAGGATGCGTTAACGTTGATTCTGTTTTGGCTTAATTTGTACTTATTTTAGTTGGCAGAGCAGAAATGGACAAAGTGACTGGCAATATATATAATATGACAATAGTGTACATACAAATATAGTTACTCAACATTAACGTCATTAATATCACACACACTCGTTCTGAACAAAAGTACCAGTATCTAATAAAATGTTGGTCATGCAGTTCTCAGCTGAATGAGTGTGTCATTAGAGAGAGTACCTGACAGAAGATACACAAACTTCAACTTTAAGAAACATTTTATTGATCATCATTGGTGACATTTTCACACAGTTATGGTTCACAGAACCAACAAAATATCAGTTTGTTTTTAATGTTTTGTTCCAGGACTTTAATGGTGGTGATGTAATGTGAAATGACATTAAGATACTAAAAAATACTTTAATGAATCAGAGGTCAAAATAAACAATTTATCCACAGCAGGGCATTTACTGGGATGAGCATGTGACCTTCAATTAACCAAAAACAAGACAAATCAATTCAACAATTTAAAGCTTCCCGTTCACATGATAATCCCAGCAGAGTTTGCTGCCCAAAACATTCAGTTTAGAGACAAACCACAGATCATGCCATCTTCTGGATAAGAATATGTATTCACTGTTAAAAAAAAAAACACTCAGATGTTTCTCTAAAAATGCCTTTGGAGAAATAGTGACAATATATGGATGGCAGCTCGGATCATTTTGTTTTGAATTCATATTGAAATCTCTGACTTCTGATTACAGACTTTGGTCTCTTGGCTAATGTGAGCAGAGTTTGAGGCATCGTTGAGATCTTTTCTGAAACTCTAGAGGAGAAATGTAAAATTAGTGTGTATCTAAAGGGCATTCGGTTTCTTACAAATATATCACAAATCATTTACTAGAACTACTTTCACTCTCCAGACTGATGAAGAGACCCATCATCCAGCCCTTGAGAACAGATCAACCGCACCGTCTGACGCCTTCACACTTAAAACATTCGTCGTACTGGACAAATAATCTGATTTAACTGCACACAGAAATAGAAGTTCATTTAGTAGCAACTACACAGCTAAAACAATCAATACAATTAGTAAAATCAGGTCAATATTTAACATATGCTCGTATTATGCTCATTCTGATCACATATGCAGTACTTATCTACAACGGTAAAATAATGACCCTTAAACAAAATGTATAATTTAAAATCCTCACTCAGCAGTCTGTGAACTTGATGATGTTGCACTTGTGAAAGATTTCAAGTAAAAGTCATGCATAAAACACCCACATTTCTTTTCCTTCCATGCACTGAATGAAGTTTTTTTTATCGTAAGAATAATGTTTCAATTACTACCATCTACAGGAAATGTCTTATAAGTTTTTAGAAAGTTGTAACCGTGAGTTTTCCAAAGATTTTTGGAAGACATGATATATCTTAATACACTAACAGAGAATGTTTAGTGTATATAAATGCTACACATTTCACTGAAAGCTGAAGCACAGACACTGGAACCATCACAGGTTGATACAGAAACAGAAAATGCACTTTCAATAAAGTCAAAAATTTAACTAAATGAAATTAAATGAAACTAAGCGGACACTTGCTGATAAATCAATCCAGATGTTTGAAGACAGAAGGATGTAGACAGGACATACAGGAGCCACACTCATCCAGCTGTTTCCTATAAACCCACAAGATTGATCAGCCTCATAATACTGATTTAACATGAAAATAAGCCCTGTGACAGTCCTAAACATTACAATACACAACTTCAAGGTGTCAAAAAGCAGTAGCTGTAAAGTAAATAACTTTTACTTACTGAAATAACATACAGAAACACGTTTCACGTCATCCTTTTATCACAACTCCTGGTTAAACATTTTAAAAGGGGATTAGTTTAACAATTTTATTTCCATTATTTTTATTTAAAACAAAAAATTGCCCATGTCATTGCTCTACTTTGTAACAAACATCCAGTCACAAGAAACCATCTCCTCATACAAATAAAGTTCAAGTATGCATAAACACATTACTAATTTAACTCTACAGATTAGTGAAATGTCTCAAAGTGACTTATTTCGTGTAACACATTATGAACAAAAACTAAACAAAACAAATGTTTTTAATTAACGCTGCATTCACGCTATCTCTTAATCACCCAGTTTACAATGTAACAAATCTAGATCGTTCTAAATGTGTTACATTGACACAAGCGACAATAATACTGAATAAAAGTGACTTCACAACTTCACAAAAGTCCCTGCAGCAACTCGCATGAACACCAGCATTGGCACTAATGCTACTTCAATCTGTGATCATCATTTCAGCTGTGAGATCTTACACTACAGGAAATACACACTCGATACAGTGACTCAATGACTCAGAGGACATGTTGGTTAATAGAAGTACCATCTGTAAATTAAACCTCATATAAAGGGTGATGTATAGCAGTGAACATTAAAGTCAAAGTGCTTTTGTTTCAGCTCCTTTCATCAATAACACACACACACACACAAGCTCAACTCTACACACCGCACTGATTCAGGTGAATAGCAGCTAATGAGAAACTTACTATACAGTACACTAGTCAAATCCACAGCTCTGTTCCTCAACCTAGTGCTGCTTTGCTGTCTACTCTTACAAGTAACCTTCAAATACAACATCCTAACAGTCATGGAAGCTCATGAGTGACTGATTTGACTTTTGATTTATTATCTTTGAGAGCAGCATCATTTGTGGAGTACCTTTTGTATTAACAACACGTCTACTATGTCTTGATATTCTGTCTATTAGGGCTGGGTATTGACAGATTCCACGAATCGATTAAATTCAGATTTGATTAAATTCTATATTGATTTGTTTATATAAAAATACATTCCTTTTCTCAAAGAATTCAGATTCCATATTCAATTGCTGTTTAGTTTTTAGATACAATGATAAATGATATAAGACAGTTATTAGATCAATTTGTAATTAGAGGCTACTTGCTCTGTGAGTGGTAGATTTCAAGACTCACACCTGAAAGTAAATTTGTTGTCAATCCCAAAAATTGACAGTGGCCCCAGTTTACACCTGGTATTAAGATGCGTTTCGGTCGATTGGATCACAAGTGGACGACGACACTAAATACAGGAGTAAATGTTGTTTGTAAAATGACCACTTTCTATGACTTCCAGAGGT
Source organism: Semotilus atromaculatus (assembly GCA_031834385.1). NCBI lineage: Eukaryota > Metazoa > Chordata > Actinopteri > Cypriniformes > Leuciscidae > Semotilus > Semotilus atromaculatus. Next base: position 20,790,287 of record JAULUF010000026.1, on the reverse strand, counting down.
AGTTGAAAACACATTCGACCGGATTGCTATCGTAGTGTAAACACTCATGTGGTCGAATGTGTTCAAACAGCCACAAAACACCGGCTACTCTCCACACACTGACGTAAGGACTAACATTATGACAAGAGCTCTAGCCAGACGGGATTCAAACTTTGTCGGCTGAAGAAGTTTGTTTTGAAGATGAAAAACGCACCAAGCACAATTTTCTCTCATCATTCCTGATTTATAACACACACTCACAGCGTTCGGCGTGGTCTTGGTTGAAAGTGGACAAAAGAGACAGTTGTAAACATTAAAACACCAGGTGTAAATGGGAATGTGTCTCCCTCGTCCACTTGTGATCCGATCTACCAAAACGCATCTTAACACCAGGTGTAAACAGCATCAAAGTGAAAACGGAGACTGATTAAAACTTTCGATAATGTCACCCCAGTCTGTCTATCTAGGCTGCTCACTAGGTTTGGGAACAGAGCTCGTATCTACCAGCACTACACAGCCTTGGTACCAAACAACACTCGGACGTGTCTAAAAAATCTAAAAGCTTTACATATTCCAGTCAGGAAATCACAAAAAGACGAATGTGCAAGAAGCATGCTGACCAGAAGTGAAGAGATGATCCATTGTGCGGTAAAGAGGGAAAGAGTTTCACTGTTGACTTCAGTCCTTCTTCAACTGGAAACTTGGTGAGCTGATGTAGTTCAGTCTCAAAGAGAGAAAGTCCCTGTGCAGGAAGACTGGGTGGAGGACGCTCACAGAGACTGAAGAGAAGAGATGGCGTCTGGTCTTACACTCAGATGTTAGAGAAAGGGATGGATGAGAACTTGGAGTCAGAAAAGGCAAAGTTGTTCTTCTGGTTTATCTACAAGACATGTTAGCTTGTGCCTCATTTGGACCGAAGTCTGGTTTCTTTCCCTTTGTACATCATAAGGTGAATGAGGGGTTGTGTTTCCTGACTTCCTGTAGCAGGCGCTCTCGATCAGACAGAGCTTTCTCGAGAGCCGACTGGACGTCAGTGAGTCTGGACTCCAGAGACTGTACCGACAGAGAAACACGTACATATTACTCCTATCCTCAACTAAATATTAAATAACAAATTATATCAATTATGATCAAGTAAAGCTCAAAAACATTCCTTTGAAACGTAGATGGCAATTTTAGAGAGAAGTTGCAACAATACACCTTTATCCATGAATAATAAAAGACGTTTAGACTTTAAACATGCAATTAAGATATCGAATGCCACGGTTGACGTTCGAGAGTTTTCTCTTGTTCTCGAAAGGAATCATAGCCAAGCACTGGAAAATTGCTATCACTCTGAAACTACAACATTTATTTTTGATTTCTCCCAAAAAAATAAGAACTCAACATTTGCCCTCAAAATGATGGAACCCCATTCCTGCCACATTAGAAAAGATAATCATCCTTTGGTAAAAAGTCATGACTACAATATAAAAAGTCTAAATTGAGATACTAAGTCAAAATTCTGACATACAGTTAAAATGAAAAAAAATTGTGATTCTGACAAAAAATCAATTATAATTTGATATGTGTCAAGATTATAAGATAGTATGAAACATTTTTTAGACTTCATGTCAAAACATCTAGTGTCTCATAATTTTCACTTTTTTTGTCTCAAAATGCTTGCTACGGATGCGAAAAACACAGCAAATCGAACCCGATCCTAATTTTTATTATTAACAAAAGTATTTTATTTTTAACCCTAACGTGCGAAAATTTCAGACGAGAATTTCGGACTCGGCGTGCAAGAACCTTCAGTATCCTTCAGTATTCAGTACTTCTTCATTTTAACTATTTTTATATCACAATTATGATTTACTAAAGCATGATTTTTTTTACGTGACAGAAATGGGCTTCCATACAAAACTCATTCGCTCAGTTTATTTCAAATATGGTGCCAAGATGCATTACACAAGGTTTGATGTCCTTGATTCTTCCATGTCCAGCCTAATGCATCTTGACATGCCATATCTGAATTGATGGTAGCACAAATGAGATTTGAAAACTACAATGAATGAGCATATGTTCTAATATCTTAAACAGAACTCAAACAGGCCAAATACAGTAAATGCAGTGTTGCACTGTGCATATTAATCTCCTAATATACCTTCTCCTCAGCTCTGAAGCAGGATTGGTCAGCTCTCTCTTGGTCCCCTTCTGTCTCAATCCCTGACTGGCTCTGTGCAGCTGATGCGTGACAGTGAAACAGAGGAGGCAAACGTTAGTTCAACAGGAACATCATCCACATCTGAGCAGCTGCAGTAACCCAAACTCGGAGGACTCACATCTCAAGCGGAGGATCCCATCATCCAAACGCTCCAGCACGATGCCGTCCAGAGAGAAGAGCACAGGAACTGGTTGAGGAGCAGTCGGGAAGACACGAGGATTATCATCCTGACAGAAAGAGAGAGAAAACAGAGAACATTTAGTTAGTTGGGGTTTTGGAGTAAATTGATATACTAAAAAAAAAAGAGCAAATTAAATAATTTAAGTAAAGGTTATTAAAGTTTAAATATTGCAGTATTTATTATAAATGGTTTTAGTTTTGTGTCATCTATCAACAACCTACACATCCCAGGATAAACGCTTGTATTATTAAAGTGCTTACGTTCACAAACCACTATAATGTTTCTTCAAATTCTGAATGGATTATCCCCTGAACATGCTTATAAAACGGTTAGTTCCAGTCCTTGATTCTGATTGGTCAATGGCTGTGTTTTATTCATGAAAGGAGGATAAAAGACGGCTATGACCGCTTCACTCAACGGTTCTATGTATCACTACACAACACCCCAGAAACCTCATAGAGTAGAGTATTGTGAGGGATCAAGTGAGCGAGTGTACTGCATTTACAGTAGACATAGCATTTTCCTTCAGGTCAGTCCTATATTCATAAATAAAGAATCCGCTTGAATGTCCGCTGCGATATCTCGTCTTTTTAACAGTTAAGGGTTTTTTCGTGCCCTGTCATTTGTCAGTTGCGTCTTGCTTCTCCGTGTTCACAAGTTTCAATCCTTTCAAAAGTCTTCTCTACTGACTGACTCACTCATAAAGACAGTATTTGCCGCCAAATCATGGTCAGGGACTATTTTTTCCAGTGGAAGGAAGCTTTTAGTGATTTTACATCATGAAAGTTGCACTGATACATATTTTTTGGCTTTAATATTAGTATTGTGTAGGCTAGTGCCTTACGGCTAAAGGATGACTTATTTACGATACAACACAGCCTCTCGAACCTTATTGCTTACATAAAAGCAAGGGAGTGCTATAAGAGGTCTACTAAGAGGTCACTCATCTTATTCATCGCAATCTCAAAAGTTCTGCTAATCGATTAAGCTGACTGTACAATGAATATCTTATTAACCATACATAATGTCTACACTTTTTTATTACAAATTAAACTAACGAGAGGATTTGAGTGCGCAAATCGCAGCACTGGGTAAAAACTGGTGTTTTGAGTGGCGAGGGGATTCTAACTTAAACACGTTTGATTGGCCATCGCGTTCAAGAAATCATCAGATATGTTTGTGATTGGCTACATTGCCAAACGCTGCGAAAATACGTTGTAAATAGAAAAACCTATTTATATTAGTTTCGATGCTCTCAAGAGCACAATCACCAAATCTATCAAATTTATCGGTTTATGATGAGAGTATTTGCGAGAGTGCAGAAATCAGTCAGAATTCAGAGTTCAGCTCGCACACTAAACAAAACGATTACTAATCTTAATGCCTCTGATTGGTCATTGCATTTCAACAGATTTTGACCCGTGGCCAGCCTTACACACGCTCCGCCTATGTCCTCGTCATCTGAGTTCACACCGAACTGGACACGCGAATGAGGCGAAATCGTGCTAAACGCATCTATCACACCACAGGACATCCAGATGCCAGTCAACGAGTCTTTACATTGACTTAACGTGGATATCACTCGATCCATACGCTCAATTCGCATTCAGTGTGAACGCAGTGTTACAATCAAGAGGGCAGGGCAACCTGTCACTCACACGAGATCCACCAATAGTAAACCACGACCATCCAATCAATTCCCCATGAACAAAATCAAGCTCCGCCCAACATTTGTTCTTGTTCGAGAAGCCGTTTCACTCGGATATACATCACAACTTCTGTTTTATGCAGACTTAAATGTAGAATGTAGAATGTTTAAATATTGTGAAAATCAAGCTTTTAATGTTGTTTATATGTCTATGTGGTGTTTTTAATATGCTTTAAAACAAACCATGTGCAAAATTATAAGTCGCTGGTGTATCTGACGTCACAAACTACCTTGTAACCAATCAGGTCAATGTGCCGGCGGGCTTCAGCTTATCAGTAACTATGCTTCGAATCAGGGGAGTCTCAAGAGAAGTAAGGTTATCCTGGTTTATTTTTCTGTTGATATGAAAAATCGGGTAGATTTAGCAATATATACAATGTTATGATGAAATACATGCCTTTGTTATTCAAAACGTTTCTGATGATTGTTAGAAGGCAGCTGTCTGATTAGCTGTTTGATAATGTAGTCAAGCCATAGGCTAATCAATCATATTAATAACCATTACGTGTCCGACATTGTAAAGAGCGATACAGTGTTGACGGAGATGATCTCTGGTGTGAGTGAGTGGAGGCGAGGCTAATCAGCATATTCATGAATCCGCATATAGAGTTAAATTCAAGCTATTTTAAGGCATGAAGAATTTTTTTTTCACAGGAAAAATAGTTTAAATATGTAATTTGTAATCAAAGATGAGTTTTAAGGGATACAATTATTGACTTGTAGAGATGCTGGACTCTAAAAAGAGAACAGAAAACATCATACAATGTTCCTGTCTTATTACATAAAATGTTGTAGCTTGTATAGTAAAGCATTTCACTGCCACTACAACTAAGCACTAGGGAATGACTAGTCTTCCATTAGCTAGAAATTATGAGAGATGTGGCCATTATTTGACCCTCATTCTGACCTTTAGTGTAATAGCAGTGTCCCGTAACCACAGTCTCATTGGCTGGGGGTCTGCGCTGAGCTCATCCTCCAGGAAGGGTCCCAGTGTGTTTAAGGTAGAAGCCAGGAGCTCTGCTCTGCAACCTGTCAAGCACATCTCCATGAACCCCACGCTCTCGGAGAGAGGAGAGTGTCTGGCGGCACGCGGGCCCATCTCTAGCCTGAGGGCCGCTGCGGGGGGGCGGGAGAGAGAGCGGGGGCCCGGAGACAGAGGAGAGGAAGCAGCAGCTGTGGTGACAGAGAGAGAGTGAAGATGTTTTGGTAAGTCTGGAATGAGTATCACGCTGCGTGTATATCTGCAAAGACATGATGTTAAAGGGATAGTTCACTTAAAAATGAAAATTCTGTCATTATTTACTCAACCTCACGTTGTTTCAAACCTGTATGAGTTTCTTTCTTCTGCTGAACACAAAGGAAGATATTTTGAAGAATGTCCGTAACCAAACAGTTGATGGACCCATTGACTTCAATGTTGTGTTCAACAGAAGAAAGAAATTTGAGGGTAAATGATGACAGAATTTTCATTTTTTCCTTCAACTATTCCTTCAACAGCAGACAAAGAATCAGTAACCATAGAAATAAAAAGCGAGAGAGGCAATTATACGGGGTGGTTGCCAAGATAAATATACGGTAGGTCTACCCTGTGTGTTGTGAACAATTAGTGGTTTGGATTCCTGACTTCATAACCAGGGAGTGAAAAGAGACGCACCATGAGTAACATGGGTGTATCAGCTGATCTGGGCCTAAACAGTGTGCAATAGTGCGAGCACCACATTTGTGAACAGGGATCGCTTTATTTAACAGTGTGATGAGATCTTATGAAGCATGTCTAACGTACTCTAATGGCAATTTTGCAGCCATTGTTCATTTTGGCGAATTAGTGGCTTCATTTATTAACATATTGGAACTTATTCATATGTTTCCATACGATCTGCTTACATCCCACTGACGATTCGATTTATGTGTAGACCTTCATGGTTACTTTTTTCTAAAAACTACGTTTCTGTACAAATCACATCACACAAAATTGCCACCTCGTAAAATAGTTAAGTTTTCTCATGAGATCAGGTTGGATGGGCCTGTAAACGCTCCCACAGAAACTGAAAGCTTCTTTTGTTCATCCATTGCACTTATTTCGTAACTACAATCGCATGTACTTTTGTTGACTTTTGACGAGCTGAATTAGCACAAGGGCATTCAAAAACCGAGGGTCAATCGTGGTGCTCGTAGTTAAAGCGATTACCAATGGAATACTGGAAACGTTTGAGTTAACGTAACAAGGCGAGACAAAAAAAAGTTGGTCAAAAGAGAGGATGTGTGCATTATGTCTTTAAGTGTAAAAGAGCATAAATTAAAAATTTTCTGCAATCACAATTATGGAAACATTTAGGATCCTAACCCTGCATCAGTGTCAGTCCCACCAGCAGGTCTGTGAGTTTGCAGTTGCCATGTTGTTTAGGCACAAGCTCCTGGGCTTCCAGCGCCACCACGATATCTTCACCGCGTATCTCCGTCAGGCACTCCATTCGACTCAGACACACAACTAACATAGACACCTGAAATAAAAGCAGAGCGTTCATCAAAGATGAGTCACGCAACCAACTAAGATAAGAGTAAGGAAAGAAAATACGATCGCAACGTCTGTTTTATGTCGACTTTAAACCAGCACAATTTAGTAGAATATGTTTAAATATGATGAAAATCCAGCTTTTAATGTTGTTTATATGTCTATGTGGTGTTTTCATATGGTTTAAGACAAACCATGTGCAAATTCACAACTCAACACTGAGTATTTTCTCCTTAAAACTGCAGTGAAACAAAGACAGTCTCAAAAACACGGTTTGAAATCGCTGGTGTTTCTGCGATAGACGTATAAATAAAACATTGTATCTTTCTGTTTTTCAGACTTTCAGACCATGAGCACTGCAATAAAGAGCACTGCATTTTCTGTAGATGCAATGGAAAGGTTTGGAGATCGGCAGGTGTTTAGGCATCTAGATGTCATTACACTAGATACAACTCACCATATCTTGGGCAATGTCTTCAATGCTCTGGGACAGAGAGCTGCTGAGGTCTGCGGATGACCCACCTTCTGTTCCTGGAGCGGGACTGACACAGCTTCCCGAGAGGACGCCTGTACCATTAGGACGCAAAGACTCCACACCAGACTCTGAATCACAACAACACAAATATACACCAATTAAAGACACTAACTATAACATTATTGTTATAGTTTTTAGAATAAGAGTGCTTCAGTACCAGAGTCCATTAGGATGACAAAGTTTTCACTGATGTCACTGTCAATAGATAAGCCATCGTCCGCCAGACTACCCTCTAAAACGGCACTGTCACAGGAATTCTGGGAAGGCGACTGTTTCATGGAGTGAAGCCGCAGGTTCCCCATGATGGAGGGACTGGAATCCTCTGGCCGTGAGCTTTGCTCCCTACAGGAGCCATATTAATAAGTACCATAAGTTGAGTCACATGCTATTAACAGCACTGGCCAAAATAGATTTAACATGTTTAGTTAGTTCATGGAAAAGTAGGACAATTCTGTCATGATTTACTCACACTCATGTCGTTCCGAACCAATAAGACTTTTATTTGACTTCAAAACACAAACAGATATTATTCTTTTAGATTTTTTTTGGCGTTTTTGTTTTTATTGAGATGGAACAGTAAAGAGAAATGTCAGGAAGTGAAGTGGGAGGGAGAGAGAGGGGGGCGGGAGTCGGGACTCGGGTCGTCCGAAGTGCAACCGCGCTACACGTCGTGAGCACTGCTCATGAGGCTTTTGGCTTCGACAAACAAAGACATTTTTAAAGAAACCTGTGAGATTTCTGTCCCTCCACTGAAAGCCCACACAACCAAAACTTTGTAAAAGGAGAGTGGTTTAATTTGTTTACATGTAACATTGAACCTCGCACATACATAAAGCACATCAAATACGGTAAAGAGAAACTCAATCGTACTTTCGTGATGCATGGATAAAAGCCTGTTCATCATATAAAGTGTTTCTTCAGAAAACTTAAATTAAACTGCTTGATTCATTTAGATTACTTTTACAACTTTTTGAAGCATCAAAGTTTTGTTGAAACAGAATTTCAATGGAGGACAGGAATCTCACAGTTTTTGAGTAGACTTTTTCAAAGATGACCGAAAGTCTTATGGATTAGTACGAATATGAGAGTGAGTAAAGATAATAGAACTTTAATTTTTGGGTAAACTTACCCTTTAGACTGATAACATACTAACAATGAGAACATTTACTGTAACAGTGCCCAAACAGTTTCAAATACAGACCAATGTGTCTTCCTTAAGATATAAGCATTCACTAGAATAGCCACAAACAGCAATTTTCAATGTGAGCTCATCTAAAAAGATGGCCAGAAAACAAAAGATACATTGTTTCAAGCTTAACCACAAAACAAATGGCTCAGATCAGATAATCTTTTAGATGGAATCAACCATGGCCACATGATAGAATATATGGCCTTTACAACTATTTTAATTAGGTATAAGAATATATGGCCGCCTTTACAACGATTTGAATTTGCTATGAGAATATATGGCCTTTACAACTATTTGAATTAGCTATGGAAAGAGTTCATTAGCAGTTGAATGAGATAAAGTGTGAATTGTGTACAGGAAAATTATCAGTCTAAGCTGATTATCAGTATCAGTACAAATTGTCTGTATCTGCAATCCTAAAATCAAGACCACAACAATGCAAATGGCTCAAATGTCTTACTTGTTTTGAGTGAAGAGTTTAGTCATGCCAGATCCTCGGCTCAGGAGGCTAAAGGCGTCTTTCGTGATGGACAGCGCCCCTTTGGTGAGATCTTTGGTGACCCCTCTGGTGGCATTCAGGGCACTGGATAGCTCCCCCTCCAAGCTGAAAGTGGAGCTATGACGGGACAGTAATGCAGGATTCACTGGAGAAAGCAGAGGAGACATGGCAGGAACAACGGCCTGAGCATCACCATCCTGCCCTGTTTGTCCATCTATTCCCTCTTCAATGGCTTCGTAAGCCTCCTCGACCGAACCCTCCTGCTCGGCATCATCTTCTTGATCCTCGGTCCCTCGTGTCCCACTGTCCTCCAGCAGGCCAGGCTCACCAGTATGGTGCGATGGCGAGATATCAGAGTCCGTCAAGCTGGGAGTGTCCGTTTCCACTGGGGAATGGGCTTCTCCCGGCTCACACGTTGCGGGAGGAAGAAGTAGAGCAAACTCTATGGCCTCCATCAGGACCGAGACACAAACTGAAGGAGGATCTGAAGGTTTATGTGTGGATTGTCGCAAACCCTGGAAGTCCTTGGTCAAATCTCCAGCAAGTCGGGCAAGGTAGTCCTTCATCCGCAAAAGGGCTACTAATTGGTAGTGGTTGAGCCACATTTTGACAGGAGTGATCGATTGGGCCAAGATATGGATGGAGGCCAAAGGATAGTTGACTAGACCCTCGGTCTGGTGGAATTGATCAGATATGACGTCATTTACATGCTGTGGTGAGTCAAGGAGGGGATGTTTGCTGGAACCGGTGGGGGATTTTGAATCGCCATCTATACTTGAACAATGAGAATCTTTTTTGAAGGCAGAAGGGTGGCACAACCACAAAGACATGGCAAAGGGCTCCACAAAGGGAAGGGCTTTCCCTCTGAGCCCTCGACGAGCCCCCTCAAAGCCTAAAGTCACTCGGGACAGACTTACAGACCAGACGTCTTGTGAGCGAGAGGAACGTTTGTGCTCTAACGACAGGGACTCGTTTTCCAGAAAGCCTTGAAGGAATGCTGATGGCAGGGGATGTAGGAGGCTCTGATCGCGAGGGAATGGTTGGCAAGCTGTGGGCTGGAAGAAAGGACAGGAGGAGAAGCTGCTGTAGGTGCTGTTGAGGTCCGAACGGGAACCGTGAGGAGAGTGACGAGTGTTGCTGAGGACAATTTGAGGAAGAATGATGCTCAGTGACTGAGGGCGGTCTGGGTGATCCATAATGGAGGATTCCAGAGGAATGACCAGCTGAAGAAAACACAATAAGTTTTAGCCAAAACTCTTGCAAAATGTTATGAAAAGCACAAAGAGAGTAAGGGTGGGTTGCACCGAAAAGGACTGAATTAAGTAAAGTTTAATGCTAATCAAGGATTTGTTGATCTGGGTTGTGTTGCACCACTTAATTTAAAACACAGATTAACAAATCAAGGATTACAATTCTAACCTGTGATTAAAATCTTCATCTGTAGCCGCGTTTCCATTACCCTTGAAATTGCGAAATGAAAATAGGCCCAATGGAAACACGTCAATTTCGCAAAAACTCACATTTATCGCAAACAAGTTTTTGCGCTCACATGAGGTATTTTTTCAGGCAATTCGAAAAATAAATATTTAGTAAAACTGCAATGGAAATAGTTCTTGCGCATTTACAGTCACCTGACGTAGATGACGTGGTGTGTTTGGACAGAATACGAGACTATTATTAAATTCTATTAAGACTATTAAATTTTTTTATTAAATTCATAAAAGACACAAGAATTACAGGAATACTGGATTCTAAACCTCAAAGAAATGCCACAATCAAGAGCTGGAAGCAGAAATGAGGGAGAAACACCCAGAAACACCTTCACTAGCTGATTACTCCTCGACAGCGATGCCATAGAAAAACACAGAGCTAATGGAAAAATTTGGAAGTTCGAAAGATGGCTGCGCACATAAGGTCTATTGGAGTGGATCACAACTATAAACCATTCAGGTGTAAATGACACCAGATGATCAAATGTCTAGCACCAAAAGCTTCTTTACAAGATCCATACATGACATTCCTTTTAAAGCCTGTTAGATCTCGTGGTTTACCTTCAGCTGTGTTGCATCCAGGCGGATATCGATGTGTTCGTCTGTCTTGCTGCTGTCCTGGAGGTGGTAAAAGGCTTTGACCTGATCTAGGGTCCTGTGTAGACCCCGTGAAAACAGAGTCATCCACAAGATGCTTGGAGCATCCAGACACAGCTGCAGACCGTTCAGCTGGGCGTAAAGATTCGAGCAGGGCACTAAAGAGAGAATGGGGACAATGGGTGGAAAATAAAAATGATAACTCTTTCCAAGCAGGACAGATCAAACTTCATACTGGGGTCCCACAAGGATGTGAGTTTGTAAATATAAATGACATGCATTGGCAATAGAGATCAATGAATGTGAAAATCCTACCTAAGACACCGGGAAGTCCAGGCTTATCAGGGAAGTAGTATTCAGTAAACTGAAGGTGAATTGCAGGAGTGTTTTCTGGGAGATGAAGGGATTTGCGGTTGCAGGAGAGGAGAGACTGCGTTCTCTTGCTGTGACGGCCCCCGGTGGACACCTAAAGAAATGGGTTTCAATAACAAACATACACATTCTTTGGACTTCAGCTTCCTGCATTTCCCTCATAATCTTTCCTTGTGCGATTTCATTGGCTGTTGTGCTCACCAGTGCTCACTCTTTTCTATTTTAAATTTTCAGCATTATTACTATAGTGTCTCATGTGATCCTTTAGAAATCATTCTAATATGATGATTTGCTGCTCAAGAAACATTTCTTATTACTATCAATGTTGAAAACAGTTGAGCTGCTTCATGGAAATTGTGATAAATATATGTTGTTCAGGGTTCTTTTTGATGAATGGAAATTTCAAAATAACAGCATATTTTTTTATGTCTTCACTGTCACTTTTGATCACTTGAATGTGTCCTTGCTGAATTAAAGTATACATTTTTCAAACTGAAAAAAAAAGAATCTTAAATACCTCAAACCTTTGACCGATAGTGTAACCGATAGGTTTGTTTGTTTCAGAAAATTTAGCAATGGCAATTTCAGTTCCAAAAGCGAGCTGTCGAATAACTTCTATACTTAGTGAGCGCTAATGTATACATGTAATGTAACATTTATCTAGTGCTGTTATATTCCCACATTGTATCAGTTTATTCAACCTTGATAACTCAACTTTGAGTTATAGCTTTAACAGTAAACACTTCTGTCTCTTTTGAGCAACTGAGACTGTAAACACAAGAAAACATGCATTATATCATAACTGACAGCACTGATGACATGCATCATGTTAAAAATGTAAGTCTCACATTGTCTTGTCGAGGCTATTGTTCTTTACTCTCATTTAACAAATACCATGTAATCTCAATGAAAATGATCAAATACATTTTTTGTACTTGAACTTCCCAGTTCTGTGCTCAATTTGATTTGAGCGTAGTTATCCAAAGCATAACACCGGCAACATGTCACAGGCTACTTTCTCCATGTGATGAAAAAGGGATGACATAAGCAGGTTTCTTTTGCAAGACGAGACTAATTTAGATGACTACATATGAGTATACAAGCTTGTGGTAAGGAAAAGCAATAACAAAATGCATACTTCCTCTTTTAGCCGTCTCAGTGTACGTCTATGCATAATAGAACAAAAGTACCCATAATTACAGGCTTTTATGATAAACGGTTTGCTGTAATATGCTTAGACATCTACAGTGTTGTTCAAGTCACACATTATCCACATCTGAGATTCAAAATCTCATTTAAACCTGGAAATTACATTTTATATTTGTAAATATAACTTTAAAGCGCCCCTATTTTTATTATAGGGGTTTAGAGAGACCGAATTCTTTATCAAACCGTTTCAGACACTGTGAGAAGAGCATTGTATATAAGCATATAAAGGCTGTCACTGTCTTAAGGTGTGTCTCAATAACTTTTTTTATGTTTGTGCAGAGAAGTCTCAAACCTGATGGATGTCCAGATCGTCCACGCGGATCACCATACAGCTGGAGCGAAGTTTCTTCAGTGCGGTTCCTGAGGTCGGGGCGGCTGCCGATGTCCGGCGCAAGGCCTGAGTCCGTTCAGGACTGAAATTAGACAGTGATTCCCCGTCTGCTAAAATCAAAACAAGACCAATTCAAATTCAATTAATGAAATTAAGAAGAGAACTTCTCAAAATGAAAACAAAACCAGACACGTTCGTGACAAATACATAAATTTTTTGAGCAACCGGTGCATCACTTCAATTATTTTTTAGTGTTTAGACTACAAAATTATAAGAACTGTCCCACGTGAGAGAGAAAACCCGGAAGTGACATTAGCAGAAAAGAAATGAGTTGTTATGAGAAAGTTTACCCTTGACTTTTTTGGCCGGAGAGTCTTTAGCAGACACATTTGGGTCTGAGTGAGGCCCAGGGATGCCCAGATCCTCCACGCTCCTCTGAAACTCCTGCAGAAGTTTGGCGGCCCACTGAGCACGAGACTCCATCGCCCCGCAGTGACGCTCCCAGTGCCGGCAGCCTTCACCTGTCCCGCACACAAGCACGTGTCACATGTCACAAATAAATGCAGAATTGGTGAGCAGAATGGACTTTTGAAAGGTAGTGTACATAGTCAAGTGAAATTATATGGCGTGACCTCAAAGCCAGACACAGAAAGGTACAAGTTAAAACCTCAGAACCACAAGGCAACAGAGGGTGTGTGATATGAATCCCGTCTGTCACCTGGTCTGTGGAAAGGGTAGTAATCCCAGCCCAGCTTCCGGAGGGTCAGCTGCATCGCTCCCTGTGTTCCTGGAGGCGGAGCTTCATCTGTGTGTACAGGATAAATCACATGGGTATGTCAATGTTATACGTATGGTACAGATGATATACGTAGCTAACTGCTAACAAGATAAGTTGGTAACACTTTATAATAACTGCACACTATTAATCATTAGTTAAGCATGAGTAAACAGTTAATTCAACATTTATGAAGCATTAATAGACATTAATAAGCAGTTTATAAATACAGCTATACATGTTTTTTTCTTTATTTATAAGCATATCTATAATGTGTTTAATAATTGTATTTTCATACTTTGTTAATGATCAATAAATAATTTCTAAATGAAGTATAGCATTATTTACAAACCAGTTATTTAAGAGTTGTCATTGATTCATAAGATCACTTAGAAAGTGTAAGTAAATGGAGTAAAATCAGGTAGTTATAAAGCATTTAGTAGTCGTCAGGTAACTATTTCTGTGAGCTCATCTAAAGTGAGGACTATTCATGCATTGTAAAGCATTTACAAAGGAGATTTAAAGGCTCATTTATATTCTAAACAGAAAAAATGAAAAACACAACACAGTGATACAGAACATAGAAATATTTAACAGCCTTTAAATCTCCTTATTAATGCTTTACAAGGCATGAATTGTCCTCACTTTAGATGAGCTCACAGAAATAGTTACCTGACCACTACTAAATGCTTTATATCTACTTGAATTAACCCTGAATTACAGTAGAAATACATGTTAATAAAGCATTTATTAACACACTGAGTAACTATTACTATATGTCTGAATAATAAGATGTATGAATGTACATTTAAATAGTTTATTAATCATTTACTTACACTTTCTAAGTGATCTTATGAACAACTGACAACTCTTAAATAAATGGTTTATAAATAATGTAATGCTTGATTTAGAAATGATCAATTGATCATTAATAAAGCATGAAAATACAATTATTAAACACATTATAGTTATGCTTTTAAATCAAGAATAAAGCATTTATAGCTGTACGTATAAACTGTCTATTAATGCTTTATAAATGATGAATTAACTGTTTACTAATGCTTACCTAATGATTAATAGCGTGCAGTTATTATAAAGTATTACCGATAAGGGTAGTTCCCTTCAAAACTTTCAATTTTGTCATTATTTAATCTCATGTGGTTCCAAACCTGTATGACTTTCTTTTTTCCATTAAACACAAAAGACGGTATTTATTTGAATGTCCAAACTACTTTTTTTCACGCTATGAAAATAGAGCACTTCTAACATGCCAGCAAATTTAAAAGCATTTATTAAGTGATTGGTATTAATCCCTATATTCACTGTAAAGCCAAGCTTCTAAGCTTTAAAACTAAATTCATAACTCGGCACCATTGCTGAGTATTTTCTCTTTAAAACTGCAGTGAACCAAAGACAAAAACACGGTTTGAAATCGCTGGTGTTTCTGACGTCACAAACTACCTTGTAACCAATCAGATCAACATGAGTGGATCTCTGAGCTGTGTGAGTGAGTGGAGGCGGGGAACATTTGCATATTCATAGAACCTTGTATACTAAATGAGGCAAGGGTGTAGAGTAGAGTTACATTCAAGCTATTTTAAAGGAAAAAAACTTTTAAATATATACTTTTGGTGATCAAAGATTACTTTTAAGGGATAAAATGTTAGCATATAGTAGTTAAAAACACAATATAAAGTGGGTCCTAGTGAATTAATTACACAATTGAATTGAAAGTAACTGGATAGAAATATAATGAATGGTAACAGTGATCTGAATTCATTACCAGAATCTGAACAGCTGTCGTTGCAGATATGCAGGTCGAGACGGGAGATGAAAGTGTGGTAGGATGATTCTCTAACATCATGGAGTTCGAAATTCTGGGCCAGTGAGTCTGGAGTCCCGACCGCTTCGGGTGGAGGAGGTTCAGTCCACAGAGAGTGGATCCCAGGAGAGGGAGGCGCAGTCTGGTGCACAAATACAACGAGACATAAACACACACTCCGGCACTGTCTGAGTCATTCACAGGGAGTGGCTGACGCAGGAGGGGCTACACTTGGGATTTAATATCTTATAGACGGCTTTACACAACATTTACTTTGTTGAGCTGTTTTGTAATGACAATTGTGTTCAAAAGCCTCACTACAACCTTTGCCCCAAAACCTGAGGCAGTGCAGTACAGGGCAAAGTGTTTCCTTTTGTTTTTGATCTTAAAATCTGATGTGCCGATAAGAGTATCTCATTAACCATAAAAGAGGCTTTCACACCGGAGGAACATTTTCATAGTTCCTCAAACTATTGGCGGAAGTTCCCGGATTTTGGGATATTCGCACCGTTAGTTCTAGGAACTCCTTTTGGAGGAACTGATTTAGCTCCTAGTTCAGAGTCGGTCTAAACCAGCACTATAGGAACTACCAGTGACGTTAGTGACGCTGATTGGCCGAACACACGCGTAACACCAGCACCCGCCATTTTAAAAAAAGCTATGTAAACACACAGTTTATAGTCTACATATTTACTCATGAAACTAACACTACGAACATGGAAAACAGTGATAGATGGGCTTCTTAAATTTTACGCTGAGGAGAAAATCCAACGCAACTGTGAGGGGACCAAGCCAAACATGATTCTGTATTTCTGCTCAGCTAGCAACGCTCAACCACACGGCATACGATAATAACTTTTCACTACTGTCTACTTTCTACGTATAACAGTTCAATATAATAACGTAT
Source organism: Semotilus atromaculatus (assembly GCA_031834385.1). Lineage (NCBI taxonomy): Eukaryota > Metazoa > Chordata > Actinopteri > Cypriniformes > Leuciscidae > Semotilus > Semotilus atromaculatus. Next base: position 20,773,975 of record JAULUF010000026.1, on the reverse strand, counting down.
TAGACAGGACTGTTAGATAGATCGTAAACTAATGAACACAGAGAATACGAGCACTGTGTGTTTGCTCAGGCTCTGGCGTTCTCAGCACCGTCAAAATAAAAGTCACAACAACAAGCGCGGCTTACGTCACTTCAGAGCTCCTACTGGCGGTGCGGATGCAACCAGGAAAACGTTCCTAAGGGAACCATTAGTCCTCGGGGAACCACCCTGGTGGCTCGTTCCTTGACCTACCCGGTGCGAAAGCCCCTTAAGTTTTCTTCATAACATTTTTGAGAAGGATTTAAAGGGTCCAGTGTGGCACCTGTAGTGTTTCGGCAGCCATGCTCTTCCTCTGCTGCGCGGACTTCTCCATGGCCTCGCTCAGAGACTTGGCGTAGTGGATGATGGCCTTGAGCTGGGAGTCTGTCAGCACCCACAGCAGATCATCCAGTATGAAGAACAGCTTAGAGGCCAAGACATTACAGTCCTTCACCTGAGACGAGGAGGGCAGTACATTGCACGTATGATGTATTTTTGATGAAATTACTGTTTCTTCATAGTTTTTCTTATCAGTTATGTACATTAGGTTTTTATGTTACATTTAATGTTGTTAAATTAATGTTTATTGCATTTTTTAAATTTCATGTGTGTCACCATGATGGTGTTTAGTGTTTGTGTACCCTGCGTTTGAGAGCGATGCGTATGCGTCCTTGGTTGGTAATGAGGCGCAGTGGCGTACTGCCCAGATCCTGCTCGTCACTCTCAATCGCATCTGCCTCAATGCGCAGACTCTGCCAGTTGATCTCCTTGAACGTCAGGACCTGCAGGACACCACAGTATAGGCCATCACACTCGATGAAAAACATGAACACAGGCAAGTCATGTCACTAATGCAAGCTTGGCGAGCAATCGTGGAGATTTGAATCTTTCCACATTGAAGTAGAGTTTAAAGACTGGTAATAGCTACCCAAGGGCATTGCCAAGACGGACTTTCTTCAAAATAAAACAATTTTCCAATTTTCCTTTGCTTTCTATTATTGTCATAACTTTTATTGCACTTACATGTAAACTGTCATTGAATTACTGCCTAAGCTCTGTGCAAGATTTAAAAAAGGCTGTATTACCAACAAGAGTAGTAGGGCCGTACAGTTTTTCGGGAAAAAAATGGCATTGCGATATTTTGATTTTCTGCAATATATATTGCGATCTGAAAAATACGGAGATTTTAACTATATAACTTTGGAAAATTAATCATTCTAGAATGATTGGGTTGATTTTGTAGGTGAGTGCATCTGCATAGAAAATAAAAATAATAAGAAAAAGCTGAAAAAAGTGCCAACCACTTACTTTGGCACTTACTTTGGGTACCACACATCCTTTATGGGATAGTTCATCCAAAAATAAAACTGTTACATATCGTTATTTAAAATTATATTTATATTTTTATGAAATATAAATATATGTTTTTTCCTTACTATGCAAGTCAAGGGCTACCGTCAACTGTCTGGTTATGCAAATTCTTCAAAATATGTTTTGTGTTCAGTAGAAGAAGCTCATACATGTTTAAAACAACTTTAAAAATTATGATTTTTGGGTGAAATATTCCTTTAAGGGATTAACGACTTGGGAAAAACTTTAAATTTGAGTGTTCATGAACAGAGTTATGTTATAATAGGCCACAATTTCACTGTTGTTGACCCATTCAAAAATGCTATAGAATAATAATTATTATGATTTCTATAGTGATTATCATGAAAATAAAAAAAGAAATATATTACTATTGTAATAATACTATTGTAAAGTAAAATAAAAAATAATTGGCCATTTAACAAAAATATATATTTTATGGTATAAATGTAAAATTCTAATTCTTTACAACTTTTTTTTTTTTTTTTTAACCATTAAACCCCTCATGCTTTTATTTTGGAGGAAACCTGCAGGGAGCCCTCCATGATTGGCTACAGGTTTATATATCTCATTTTAAATCTGGTGAAATGGGTGATGCGAATGGCAAGTGCACTTGCAGAGATGAGGTTTGCGTGAAGCATTAGATCACGAACTCCTCACAGTGCCACGTTTAACTCTTAAACCCACAGTGCATTTATATATTTGAATTAAATTGCAGACTTTGCGGTTTGATAATTGCAGCCAAAGCGATTTAGATGTTATAAATTCTGATTTATGAACATTCTTATATATTGTGTCTATAACAGTAGTCGAAAAACCTGTCAGACAAGTGTGTTATGAAAATGGTTACACTCTATTTTACAGTACGTGTACTTTCAGAGTACTAGCCTAAGAAAGTACTGGTAAAATAAGGTAACTACATGGGTTAAAGTTAGGTTCAGGGTTATTAGTTATTAAGTTCCTAGTTATTACCCATTACCCAATATTGTAATTGCTATAACAAGTACATAGTATGTACATGTGGAACAGAACTGTAAAATAAAGCGCTACCATGAAAATAGTGTCAGTTTTGATTTCATGATGGCTAAAAAACACACACATTACAATCGGAGCATTTGGCTTTCTGCACCACTGAGTGTGCTTCATTGGGCGGCGTAACCCTGAAGGGCGAGCACAAGCACAGCTCTATATTAAGAAAGCATGAGAGGTCATCTCTGAGTGTAACATCCATCTCTCATCTAACTACATTACAGCTCATTTAGAAGATCTGGCAACCTGAAGACTCAGTCCATATATCAAAATGATTGGCCGGATTTCATTACCTAATGCTGGTCTGGAAAAGTAATTAAGAGGGGACTTCTCATGAGCATGTGCTTCGGTGAGTGGAGAAAAGCAAGTGAAAGAGGAACAAACGGAGGAGAAGGGAAGTGTAGAAACACTTTGATCTGACAGCTGTTCTGATCTGATCTGCGCTGCTTTTGTCCCCTTTTAGATTATGAAACCAATGCTATTTTTCTCCCTTTGCTCTTTAATGAAGAAGCTGAGAGTTCATACTGAAAGGTGTTTTTTAACCAGGGTAATCCCTTTTGATGCCACAAAAACCTAATGAGGACATTGTTTGCACTTCTTCAAGCTAAATGCGACAAAAGTGTCGCATAACCTCGGGTGCTTTACTGTTGCATAGCACTTTCACTGCCGCCTGTACTGTACCTCTCCTCTCTTAGGATGTGTGATGCGTGTGTTTCGGAGGTCGCTCTTCTGCCATTTGGGGTTGAGGCTGCAGCCCTGGAGCTGCCAGAGCTCGAAGGAGGCGTGAAACGCGCGGGCCTGAACTTTAATCGTGATGGAGTTGATGATCACAGACATTCCTTCCACAACCTTCTCAGCGAAGCCGTACTCACTGCAGAGGCCAGAGACAGACCGCAAACATCCGTCAGGCAGAACCATCAATACAGTCTTGCTATATTGTTCACTAAAACCAAAACTTTTCAATAACTAAAATAAAATAAAAGAATTAGATGAACGACATAAAATAAAATAAAAAGTTGCCTGGGAAACTAACTGAAATGAATGTTTAAAGGTAGGGTAGGCAATTTCTGAGAGGCTAGCAATAGCAAGCTAGCTTTGAAAACATAACGCCAGGGACACACCAATGGTTTTTGAGCGTCGGCCGACATGGTTGTTTAGAGCCGTTGGCTTTAGTCGAACGCCGTCGGTTTTTTTTGGGCCGATTCAGCATTTAGAATCGGCGTCGGTGTGAGAGAGTACTCTAATAGGCTGTTCAGCTTAGCGAACAAATAGGTGCACAAATATAAAAGCAAACCAGCGAGCAAAGATGTCAAGACGGTACAGACGGAAGGCTGTTCTGATGTTACCTGTGTTCCTGGGCGAATATTTTTATATTAACATGAATAAAGAAAAATGAATGATTGGAATAAAGAAAGTGATCAGCAGGACTGATATTCAAAACGATTAGCATGTGCCGCTTTGTTTACGGTTTGTGTATCTGCAGTCTCAGTTTTTAAATGACGAATATTTACATTACTTTTTGAATTACAACATTTACACGCAGGAAATGTTCAAGCGCAGCTTTTTTCCCCCCGACGCAGACGACGCGAGGCGACAACACAGTCGGCTTTCATCAGCGCTAGTTCTTTGCCATCAGTTTGGTGTGTCCCTACCTTAAGATCCCACTCTCCCTTTTCAGAGCATCTCAAAGCCACGCCTGCTTCAAAACACATGAATACACACAGTAGAGGCAAAGCTACTACATGACAAGCCTGCAACCTTTAGACAAAAAAAAAAAAAGTAATGGCTAATGCTAACGCTGGTACGCAGGAAAAGAAAAGGACAATTTTTATGAATGGATGTCAATGGAGAAAATCTTCACTACACTGAATAAAACACTTTTGTGAGGAAACACCTTTACATTTAAGTAATCGACGGCCTGTTACCTAATCTTCAAAATGTTTATGCTAAAGTTAAACAATACTTTTGTAGGGAACGATATATAGATTTTTAGGTTAGACTTGAATTGTAATGACTATTATAACTGCATGTACAAATATATGATGCTGATATTATGCATTTTAATGACTAAAGACAAAATGAATAATTTAACTATAAATATTGTGTTATATTGTATGTTGTTTAATTAAAATAAAACATGAAGTGTTGTGTCAATGTTCCTAATGATGATGATAAAACGCTTTTTATTGAATGATGGTAAAAGAAAATACATATAATTTGTGTATTTTATAACATATAATAATGTTTTAGAACATTCTGGCTTGTTGCTGATATTATAAAGAATATTCGAATGATATTCTGTTTCCTATAGATTTGGCTTGTGTCCCCACTTCATAGCTTATATGGGATCTAATTTATGGCCGACTTTTGAGGTTTGTGGTACATTTGTGCGTTATGTTTTACTCTGCCAATACTTGGCATTAAGAGTTTGAACAAATAACAGTATTGATGCTTGACTAAGCAAGTACCACTAATGAATCTAAATGTCACTGTGCATGATGGAGAGGACATCATAGGGAGCTTTCAACACTCTCTGTATGATTTGTAAACCACTGTGCATTTGTATACTAAAAGGAGGACAGCAGATCCCTCTGACCTTTGGCCTGCAGTGATGGCTATTGGAGAAGGGCCGTTTGGGGGCCGCGGTTCTTCACAGGTTCTCATTTCAACTTCCACTTTATCCAGGAACTGCAAAAGGACAGGAAACAGAACTCAAAGGGTCAGAACTTCTGATGTATTGTCAGTCACTTGTTTTATTATGATCTAAACTTCTCTAGCCATACATTATCTACAGAATATGGAAACGGGAATCTCCCTGAAATCTAATGTATGGGATGTTGTAGTGGTAGAGCATTAATTCACAACATGGATTCAAAATCGGCATACAATTTTTTCATTCCTGGGTCTGTTCCGAACACAAGCTTATAAAACAGTGTTAACTTAATACTTTTCAACTATAACCATTTTGTATCTGATTGATAACTTCTCATTAACATGTTTAAATGCAAAAATGTCAACGGTTTGAAGGTTATTACTACATTAACCCCGTTTTATTCATTATAAAATGAGAAATTCTTTGAAACTTCACATTTTACATGAACTAAAGAAAACCTTAAAAAAAACGAATTATATTTTATTTTTTCACTTTTATATGAAAATGGTGATCAATTCATGCTGTAGTTGTGGTTCATCAATAGTTGTGCATTTTCATGTTTATCAACAAAATTCAGACGCAAAAGTGTGTGAGATATGAAATATATTTTACAGAAGTAATTGAGACAAATTTAACACAAGATCACGTTACAGCCTCAGTTCATACCCAATTCAAAATGTAATTTTATGATTATATCTTTAAAAAAAAAAGTTTGTTTATTGATAGTCTTTGCTCATTTGCAAAGTTTTTAGTAGGGGAACCACATTATCTATGTATCTCATACAAGTCAAAATGGATCGTATCGCATCATGAGTGTTAAAAAAAAGCGCAAAAAGTCCCAGACTTATTCAACCTTATCATTTGCAATGACTTACTAGAGTAGTTAATTCATTCTCACATATTTTGCATTTGTTTTTGCGTCAAATCAACTGCTACGGTTTTGCCATTAATCTCTGATGTGATTGGTTTGTTTAAATTCTAAAACTGCTGAAACGCCAACGGAGAAATTAGCTGTAGACCAAGCCACTAAAAAGTGTGCAGTCACTGTTGCACTGTCTGACCTGAGTGAAACACAAACATAAAATAAAGGTACTTTTGCAGAAGTGAAAAGGGACTGGAGATCATGTGATAAACATGGGGTTGGCAGAATGTGACTGAGAAGCATAACGTAAGAGTGGAAACACACTCGGGGAGATTCTTACCAAACATATGGGGCTGGTCTTCAACTTCGTCCATTGTATCTGACATGGAGAAAAAAGACATTTAACTACAGTTCTCCGAGCTATAACATAATTCATGACAGTATCCTGTCACAGCTTGAGATTAATGATGATTCCTCCACCCTACCCGTATAGCAGCCTTGTTGCAGTAGACGCGGGTGACGGCCAGCCAGGTGGGCAGATCCAGCATGTTCTGCAGGACCTCCTCATCCAGCTCCAGGTTGGACAGCTGACCCTCTCCCTTCAGTGTGCTCAGGTTGATCTTATCTGGGGAGAGGTTCTTCGTGAACCTACACACAGGACCAAAGCACTGATTGGTTAGATGGTTTAAGAGTTATGAGTCAATAAGGGTCCACCATAAATAAAAGGAAAATTTGTTTAAAATTCTGTTTAAAACATGTACCAAGTTCTTAGAACTCACGTTTTACACCATATTTTCAAGAAGATTTGAATTTAAAGGGGTCCTATTATGCTTTTATACATGTAAACTTTTCTTTAAGGCCTGATATACTTAAAGTGAAATCGAAGAACTAAAAGGTGTGATGTCATTTTGAAAATAAATCAGGCCAAAACGAAGTTCGTTTCAGGAGTTTGAAACAACAAAAAAGAACTGAACTGTTCCTGAACTCCCTGAAACGCCTCCATTGTAGTCTTGAGTTTTCTTCTGGGAACAAACACGTCACGATATTCCTCATTTAAATAATTCCTGTCCACTGCATACGCAGAATAAAGGGGCGGGGCCTGATTGAGTTAGTAGTGTGTTGAAACTCACGGTTATGGTAAGGGTCGGGACATTTCTCAGACACACTCGAAGCACTTGACCAATCACAACACACTGATCCAGCCGACCAATCAGAGCACATTGAGCTTGTCTGAGTGACATGAACTAAACAGAGCGATACTGGCAGACTGGGAAGACAGGAGCTGCAACAATGGAGAATAATGTGTTTTTTTCTACATTCTGTCAAAACCTATTCTAGTAGAGTCCACAAAATCAAGACTTTGTAAGAGGGCATACATTTCCCTTTTAATGACTTGAAAATGTCATACGGTCTAACCATCAAGTAAAAAGTAATTAGATGTAAAAATTTAATTAGACACAAACAAATGCATGTCATGTCATTGACCCAAATGTAATAAATGATTAATTCATAAATATTATTATGTTTATATTTATGTTATACATTATCTTTATGTCATACTTAGGAGAAAACGTAATAACCAATAACATTTTAGGTCATGGGAACATAAAAAAGTCAAGTCTTGGTCTCCATGTCATTTCCATTGCATCCCCCATTCGGTCACTTTTGACGCGATTATGTTTTATGTCTGAGCTGAAACCCCATCACAAAGACAGTCATTGACTAACTGTGGGTAATAAGATTACAACAGGCCTGCAGTAAGACTGCTTTAAGCCCACGGGAGCGTTTCTAACCCCTGCCCTCAAAACCTGCTAAGATCACAGACACAAGCACACAGAGCACATCTAATATTCACTGTACAGCACTGCGGTCACCAGCCTAAACGCTTCCTAAGATGAAAACAGCACATTCACTATAAACGCAGAGCACAGAGCGGCCGCTTCAAAACACTGAAGCGTTTACGCATTTGAATGGGAAATCTCCATCTGTTCAAAGACTTCAAAGATTAACCCAGCCTTCAGAAGACCAAAGAGAGGGAAAATACTGCCATGCAATATTACCACACCACTTCAGTCACATTTCAACATGGTGCGATTAACCATATATGCTGGAATACATTATTGTGATTCTCTGTGATGCTTTAATGTGTTATTGTTGATGACAATGAGAATTTAATTACATATTTTGCCGTGTTCAATACTTCAGAAGTGTTCTAATTGAGACTAAAAAAAAAAGGGAAAATGAGAATTTTTGGGAGAAAATTTTTGGTCACTAGAGTAAAGAGCAGCTTGAACATTCCTCAAAGCTTCTCCTTTTGTGTTTTACTGAAGAAAAAAATCATACAGGATTATGTGACTGTTATTCTTCTGAGAAAGAGAGAAAATGAAACGAAGCGATTAAAGTTAACTGAAACTAAACCCATACAAAAATAACTTGGCCAAAGTCGCCACGGTTTCTGTTTTCTATAACTTTTTATAACTTAATGTACTAAAATAACTAAACCTGAAATCATTTGTTCAAAACTATAGACATTTTAAAAAGAAACAAATTCTAATAAAATCAACAAAACAATAAAATTACTAAAACTAAAATGAAAACAAAACTAAATATAAAAACGTACAAAATATCAGTAAAACTATATTAATATGTGTTTACACGACAACAATTTAGTAAATACAGAAAAAGTTTTTCTTTCGCATTTTCACGTACAGACGACCGTTGTCAAAATGATCCCCGTTCACATGGATCCGTGAAAACGACTAAAATCGCTGTAATAAGCATGCCAGGCCAGTAGGTGGCGATGTCACTTTATAAAGAAACACTACGCTCCTACACATAATACACATACACATGCGCATGATGTCACCGTTTTCACAAATTTATGTTTTTGTAGTTCTCTTACGAGAGTATCTCTCGTACTGCGTAATATCTTACGCTATGGGGAAAACTCTTTTCCACGAGATATTGAAGCCAAAAATTATCCTTAATTTTTTAATCAATGTAAAACGCTTTGCGGCAGCAAGCAGACATAGGCGAGACAGCTCGCGCACCTATTGGCTGTCCTGCGGCAAAAGCAGCAGCCTATCGAGAGAGGCTCTGCGTGACTTCATGACGAATGAGGGCACTTCGCGCCCATTTCGTCACGTCCCGCCAGAAAGGGCGTGGTCTCGCCCTATAAATAAGCTCGATAGGCTGCCATACACTGATTCTCAACTCTTCAGCGAAGCTCACGCATCGCTGGATCCGGAGTGAGAAGCCGCGCCGTCGACCTGTAGCCTTCAGCGGGACGTGCCCTTGAGTCTGGAGTCGCTGACCTCGCCGCCTTCAGCCGCCGTACCTGCTGCGCTTTCCGGCGTACTATATCCTTTACTCTGCCTAGAGTGCGTGTTTGCTTACGTGACGCAACACACACTTCTCTCTATAAAAGAGCTGCGTCTTTTTAAAGATGCCATCCTGTGGCTCGTGCCGCGCCCAACTCAGCGACGAGGACCGTCATGTCATCTGCGTGTCCTGCCTGGGTGAGGATCACGCGGCTATCGCGCTCGCTGACGGCGGATGCCCTCATTGCAAGGTATTGCCCATGGCGACTCTGAGGACTCGCCTGGCATCATTCTCCGAGCCCGCATTCCAGCCTACTGTGGTGCCGCGCCGCAAGAAGCGCCGCGCCCAGCGCGCTCCCGAGCTCTCTCCAGCTCGCCGGTTCGCCCGCCTGCTTCGCCGGCTTCGCTCCAGTCGCTCCCGGACGGACAATGGCCGCCGTCTGCCGCCGCATCCGCCCCCGAGTTCGACGAACCTGCTGAGGTATGCTCTCTCGTGGCTTCTGATAGCGAGGATTGGGCGAGCTCCGTGGACCTCCCCTCCGCTAAAGTTTCCCGCCAACCCTCTGGGAAGAGAGCCGGCATTGAGGCTGAGCTGATGCGTCTGCTCACCCAGGCCGTGGAAAGCATCGGCCTCGATTGGGAGGCGCCCGCACTACCACCGCGCAACAGGCTGGACGGACGCTTTCTCGGGAAAGACGAAGCTCCGTCAAAGTCCAGGGCCGCTCCTTTCCTCCCTGAACTTCACGACGAAGTCTCCAAGTCGTGGAACGCCCCTTTCTCCGCCAGGCTGCGTACCTCTACCTCCGCGGCATTCTCCACTGTCGACGGTGCGGGAGATAGAGGGTACCTCTCCATCCCTCCTGTGGAGGCAGCGGTAGCGTCGCATCTCTGCCCGCCCTCCGCTGGACGGCGCGCGCAGACAACGCTCCCATCTAAAGCCTGCCGGGTGACGTCATCACTGCGCGGGCGCGCTTACACCGCCGCCGGGCAAGCAGTTTCAGCGCTGCACACGATGGCTGTCTTGCAGATCCTCCAGGCTGACCTTCTCCATAAACTGGACGAGGAAGGACCCGGAGCAATCTGCGTGGCGGATGTAAGAAGCGCTACAGACCTCGCTCTACGCACCGCTAAAGCCGCTGCACAGGCCATGGGGCGGAATATGGCCTCTCTCGCCGTTGCCTAGAGACATCTGTGGTTGACGCTGTCAGAGATGACGGAAGCCGAGCGCTCTGTATTCCTCAACGCGCCCATTTCCCCAGCGGGCCTCTTTGGATCTGCCGTCAAGGACTTCGCGGACAGATACACCGAGGTGCAGAAGACTTCGCAGGCCATGAAGCACTTCCTGCCGAAGCGCTCGAGCTCTGCTACAGGTCGCCCTAAACAGCCGCCTGCTCGCAGCTCTCAGCCGCAGCCTGCACCGCCCGCCGCCGCCGCTTCACAGCGCCGCCAGGCCCGGGACCAGAGACCGCGCTCTCGCTCTGCTGGAGGCCGCCCCCCTCAGTGCGGGCCCCGGCCGAGGATTGAGATCAAGCCCGAGGCCTCAAAGCTTTCCTAGCAACGCTAAGAAAGCGATGGTGTTCAGATCCCGCTGCGGCCGGTTTTCCACCGAAACTTCTCGCTCGTTCAGTTCCATGCGTTGTGACTGTCCCAGTGTATTTAGCAGTGAAGCAGCCGGTGTCTCAGCCCGCTTGCCTGCGCACAAAAGCCGTTTTTACGGCTACCCAGATAAATCCAATAAAGAGTGTATTTTCTGGTGTTCCGGCCACGGCCGATGGTGTTATGAGTGTTGTAAGAATGCCCACGCCCCAGTGCCCATTCCCACACCCAGACACAGCCCGCCACGGTGCAGGGCTAGCACACATAAAATCGACTCAGGTCGATTGTGCAGACAATGTAGTGAGACAGTGCAGACAATGTAGCCCATAATGTAATGTAGCCAATAATGTAGCCAATGCTCGCTTACACTACACGCCGCGTGTCCCTTGGTTTCTGTAAAAACGAAACCAACACACATTCAGTCGGCTCCAGCCGAAAGCGTGTGCAGTGCAGTAAATGTGCCCGTATTTCTGCGCCCACATTCCCCCACAGACACGCTGAATCCCGCGGGATTCGCCCCGCTCACTCTCGCTGCGCGTCCCGCCATAGAGAGGCTGAGCGCGGCCAGGCTGCCCACTGTGATCAGCGCGCCCCCCGCCTCGAACGCTGTAAACACGGTGTCGTGTTCCCAGGACACCGGGGCTCTCGAGCTGCCGTCTTGTCACGGCCAGAGCCCGGTTTTCATTCTACCTCTAGCTATTCACGCGGACGCGTGGTCAAAGCTTCCCGGGGTATCAGAATGGGTGCTGAACACTATAAAGAGAGGCTATTCACTACAATTCGCTCGACGTCCCCGCCGTTATACGGGGCGTGTCGAGACTACGGTGAAAAACGAAGTATCTCATCTACTTCGAGCCGAGATAGCGAAACTACTGAGCAAAGGGGCTATAGAACCCGTATCTCAGGCTCAGAGCGAAGGGGGCTTATACAGCAGATATTTTCTGGTACCGAAAAAAGATGGGGGTTTCAGACCCATTCTAGATCTGCGACAGCTTAACAGAGCACTTGTGAAGCGCCAGTTCAGGATGCTTACGACCAGGAAAATCCTCGCGCAAGTGCGCCACGGGGACTGGTTTATGTCAATAGATCTGAAAGACGCCTATTTCCAAATACAAATAGCGTCCCATCACAGGCGATTCTTGAGATTCACATTCGAGGGCCAGGCATATCAATACACAGTCCTGCCGTCCGGCCTGTCCCTAGCACCCCGTACATTCACGAAGTGCATGGACGCGGCTCTCGCACCCCTGAGACTGGGAGGCAGGCGAGTTATGAACTACTTGGACGATTGGCTGATTCTAGCTCGATCACGATCGGAGCTCATAGAACACAGGGCCACATTACTCAAGCACCTCGAGAAGCTGGGCCTTACAGTCAATTGGGCGAAGAGCTCGCTGTTTCCCAGCCAGAAAATTTATTTTCTGGGAACAGTGTTAGACTCGCTATCCATGACGGCACGCCTGTCACCGGAGCGCGGACTAAACATTCAGCACGTCGCAAAATCCTTCCGCCACGGCTCTATAGTCCCACTCAAAAGGTTTCAGAAATTGCTGGGCCTAATGGCCTCAGCAGCCTCTGTACTCCAGCTGGGCCTGCTTCGCATGCGCAGATGTGGCTAAAAGCACGGGTTCCGCCCCGGGCATGGACCAAGGGTCTGTTCCGCCTCAGGGTCGACCTACAGTGCGTTTCAGCTCTGGAACCTTGGAAAGTAACCGACTGGTATCAATCAGGTGTGTGTCTGGGGACCGCCTCGAGTGTGAAGGTGGTGTCTACGGACGCCTCCACCTCGGGGTGGGGAGCGCTGCTCGAGGGCAGACCGTTAGCTGGCCTGTTGTCAGAACGGGAGAAGCTCCTTCACATAAACTGCTTGGAAATGATAGCAGTCGACAAAGCGCTACGGCGCTTTTGTCCCCAGATAAGAGGCCACCACGTCTTGGTCCGGTCGGACAACATGTCAGTGGTGGCATACATAAATCGCCAGGGCGGCGTCAGGTCCCGAAACCTTTACAGGCTGACGGAACGCCTCCTGGTCTGGGCTCAGCACAACCTGCTCTCGCTGAAAGCAGCGCATGTGCCTGGTCACCTGAATGTGGGACCAGACAGATTGTCCAGAAACAACGTCCCAGCAGGAGAATGGTCGCTGCACCCGCAGACGGTCCAGCTGCTGTGGGAAACGTTCGGCAGAGCGCAGGTGGACCTATTCGCGTCCCACGAAAACGCTCACTGCCCAAAGTTTTTCTCGAAAAGCAAAGACGCGCTGGCCCATGTCTGGCCCCGCTGTCCCCTATATGCTTTTCCCCCTGTCTCGCTCCTGCCTCAGGTGTTGGAACGAATCAGGGAAAACGGATGCCCAGTGCTGCTCGTAGCTCCGCTCTGGACGAACCAGACTTGGTTCCCTGTCCTGATGCAGCTGACCAGCGCTGCCCCATGGCCTGTACCATTGAGGAGAGACCTCCTCTCTCAGTCGGAGGGCTCGATTTGGCATCCTCGCCCGGATCTGTGGTCCCTGCACGCATGGGCCATCAACGGGTACCCGCTAACCTCCCAGAGGGAGTGCTAAACACGATCGCGCAGGCTAGAGCTCCGTCTACTAGACGGCTCTACTCCTCGAAATGGTCGGTGTTCTCTGCTTGGTGTCAAGCCCAGGGCTTTTCACTCGTAGACTGCGGGGTTACAGAAGTGCTTTCCTTCCTTCAAGAGCTGCTGGATAAGGGTAGGACCCCATCCACGCTCAAAGTATATGTGGCGGCCATAGCAACGTTTGCAAAACCGGTGTCTGGCCAGTCGCTAGGAAGGAACGACTTAGTCGTGCGTTTCCTAAGGGGAGCTCGGAGGTTAAACCCGCCTAGGCCCCCTTCAGTCCCGACATGGGGCCTTTCTACGGTCCTGGAGGCCATGAAAGGTGCCCCATTCGAGCCAATCCAGTTGTCGGACATGAAACACCTGTCCTTCAAGACGGTGTTTCTCATGGCTCTCGCTTCGGTGAAGCGTATAGGGGACTTACAAGCGCTTTCTGTAAGCGCGTCATGTATGGAGTTTGGGCCTAATGACTCAAAGGTCATACTCAAACCTAAACACGGCTACGTGCCGAAATCCCTCAATACACCGTTTAGGGCCCAGGTAATTTCCCTGTCTGCCCTTCTGGTTCTCAATGAGGAGAAGGACGCGGGTCTCCTTTGCCCCGTCAGGGCATTAAGAGCTTATGTGTCCCGCTCGTCTGGTTTCAGACAGACTGAGCAGCTTTTCGTTTTGTTTGGCGGGCGTTCCAAGGGACTTGCCGCTTCAAAACAGAGCCTATCCAGATGGATAGTCGATGCCATAGCGCTGGCTTACACTTCTAAGGGCCTGCAGTGCCCCTTGGGTGTCAGAGCGCACTCCACGAGAGGCGTGGCCTCGTCGTGGGCATGGTCTTGCGGGGTCACCCTGCAAGATATCTGTACGGCCGCGGGCTGGGCCTCGCCGTCTACATTTATAAAATACTATAACCTGGAGGTACCCGCCTTACAAGATAAGCTTTTGGCGATCTAGACTTCAGTGCTATCTGCCCGCTGTGCGGCTCAGATACTGAGTTTTGGCCTGCGCATCGCTCAGACCGATGCAGCAGCTCCATGAGTATTGACACATGTATGGCCCACCCAGTTTAGGCTGAAAGCTTTCACCCAAGCTGCGTGGTTTGATGGTCATATAATTAGCTCCCCTGGATGCTATTTTATATGGAAAGACGCTTTTTAACCTCTATTTATCTATAAGGAGTGATGCTTCTAGCCTCTCCTCCTCTACTCTCTGTGAGTATATGGTGATTATGCACTATATGCGCCCCGGGCCTCGGCCCCTGGGACTTTGGTGTTGGATCCCTGTCCGCACGGCGTGTTACACTGTGTTCCCCATAGCGTAAGATATTACGCAGTACGAGAGATACTCTCGTAAGAGAATGTACTCGGTTACTAACGTAACCTCGGTTCTCTCTAGAGAGGGAACGAGTACTGCGTATCTTGCCGTGCTTGGAATACGCGCTGGTTCGCTTCGGCGTTGAAAAATCAGTGTATGGCAGCCTATCGAGCTTATTTATAGGGCGAGAACACGCCCTTTCTGGCGGGACGTGACGATATGGGCGCGAAGTGCCCTCATTCGTCACGACGTCACGCAGAGCCTCTCTCGATAGGCTGCTGCTTTTGCCGCAGGACAGCCAATAGGCGCGCGAGCTGTCTCGCCTATGTCTGCTTGCTGCCGCAAAGCGTTTTACATTGATTAAAAAATTAAGGATAATTTTTGGCTTCAATATCTCGTGGAAAAGAGTTTTCCCCATAGCGTAAGATATTACGCAGTACTCGTTCCCTCTCTAGAGAGAACCGAGTACATGTATGTATTACCTATAAAAGGTATAGTTTTCAAAAACCTGCACTTTGAAACCCGTTTTCAAAAGTTCGTTTTTTCAGGCGCTCAAAACGGCGTTGTCGTTTAATTGAACAGCCAAAAAAATGAAACGTTTTCCGTTTTTAGTTAAAATAACCTAAAATAACACTGATATTAAATGAAATAAGAAGAGGGGAAGACAGTAGAAAAGGTTGTAGAAGATGATGAAAGTGTTTTCTAGTCAGAGTGACCCGGCTGACATAAAGCAGAGAGAACAGAGAGGACTGTGGGACAAACAACAGCCTGACGTCTGTAAACTCAGCATGTCTCTGCGGTCTCCAGGTGTGCCGGGACCGTGTTTATCTCATCCGTCGTCTTTCTCTATCTCTTCTTCTGAGAGGGTTAGTCGCTTCAATGTAGGGCTGGATGACAGCAAAAAACACGACATCCTTTTGATATTCAGTGTTTATGTATATGAACATATGTATTGTACACTACCGGTCAAAAGTTTTAGATCAGTAAGATTTTTTATGTTTTTAAATGAAGTCTCTTCTGCTCACCAAGGCTGCAATTATTTGATAAAAAAAAATAAAAAAAATAAAATGTAATATTGTGAAATATTATTACAAGTTAAAACAGCGGTTTTCTATGTGAATATATAGTGAAGTGTAATTTATTCCTGTGATCAAAGCTGAATTTACAGCATCATTACTCTTTCCATCATTACAGTCTTCAGTGTCACATGATCCTTCAGAAATCATTCTAATATGCTCATTTTATGCTCAAAAAACATAAATGATTATTTTCAATGTTGAAAACAGTCGTGTACCATTTTTTCCCCCAAAATTCTATGATGAATAGAAAGTTCAAAAGAACAGCATTTATTTAAAATAAAATCTTTTCTAACATTATAATTGTCTTTACTGTAAGTTTTGATCAATTTAACTCATCCTTGATGAATACAAGTATTATCTAATTTCTTTCCCCCAAAAATAAAAAATAAATTCTTACTGACCCCAAACTTTTGAATGGTAGTGATTAATGTTACAAAAGCTTTCCATTTCAGATCAATTCTGTTCTTTTGAACTTTCTATTCATCAAAGAATCCTGAAATAAAAATGTAAAAAACTGTTTTCAACATGGATAATAATCATAAATGTTTCTTGAGCATCATATTATAATAATTTCTGTAGGATCATGTGACACTGAAGACTGGAGTAATGATGCTGTAAATTCAGCTTTGATCACAGGAATAAATTACACTTCACTATATATTCACATAGAAAACCGCTGGTTTAAATTGTAATAATATTTCACAATATTACAGTTTTTTTTGTATTTTTTATCAAATAATTGCAGCCTTGGTGAGCAGAAGAGACTTCTTTTAAAAACATAAAAAATCTTACCGATCTAAAACTTTTGCACAGTACTGTATATATATATGAACGCATGTATATGCTCATCGTATTTCTGTATTCATATTTCTTAAAGGGATAGTTGACCCAAAAATATAATATATATGTCTATGCTACACATAATGTAAATGTGTATGAATGTAATACAGACGTATACATCCGCCATGTTGTAATTATCATGTGACTTGTTGCAACAGTTGCATCACTTCACTGCCATTCATAAATCTTCTCCCGTGGCCTCATGGGATAGTGAAGTGTCCATCGTATGCACACTTCAGAATCTCACTGGAAGTAGTACATCATCCAGGTACTTTTTACATACCGTTTTATGAATATCATGAATTCGGACATACTTCTTTTGTAAAAAACTGTTTTTCACCTACTATTAAGTATAAGAGAAGTACGAAATTTCGGATGCAGCCCAGGGCAGAGGGCAAAAAGTACCCAGATGACCTACGACTTGGACACTGGGAGAAGATTTATGAATGGCACTGAAGCGATGCAACTGATGCTAGATCACATGATAATGACAACAAGGCGGATGTAGTACGTCTGGATTACATTCATACATACTATATAGAACACAGAACTTTAGAAAATATAACTTTTTAGTGGTCGCAAAGTAATTACTTACTCAAAATAAGTACCTACTCAAGAGTATGCGATTCCAGACACACATTTACTAAAGAGTATTTAAATGAATCATGGTGAATCAAAGGTTTGCGTTTGTCAATTTACAGGTATTTGCAACGACAGCATCTAACATGAATGAAAAGAAGCAGAAAGAAGTAAAAACGTATAATGTCTGCCCCCTATCAACACAAAATCATTTACAGTTCCAGTTCATTTGAGCCGTCTTTTTCAAAGACATCAAAACACAAAATGACATCAATAAAGTTGATCTGCTACTCCGCAGTATTATATTTCTGCAGCATTGATATTTTAACATACTTCTTTAACACATAAACGGACTTAGAAGTTTTAATTTTACAATCAAGACTGTTCCATAAACTGACTCCTTTGATTGTGATAAATTTTTCTTTACAGCCGATTGGAACCTGGGTTTTGTAAAAACCTCAGTACCTTTTAGTTCATACTTTTCCTCTTGGTGAATCTGTTTTGCAAATTGTTTGGTAAACTTTCCAGATGAGTTTTATACAAGGTTATAATCTACTAATTCATTACATTCAGAGTTTTTAGTTGTATAAATACAGGATTAGTTGGATCTCTGCAGTTTTGTGATGGTTCTTTCATTTCCGCATCGTCACGCACAAAACTTTCCACTTCCATCGGTGCTTTTATGGGATTGACCTCTTGCGCTAATTTGACACGTAAATGTGGCCCTTGAATGGGTAATGGTGAACTGGTCATATCTCCTCACACCATCATTATCCATTCCTCTTTTCTTACGCTCCTGTAGTTTCCCCCGTTCCTCTCCCACAGACCTTAACACACAGTGTGAAGACTACTAACACGTCAGGCTGATGACCGTAGACGAGACTCTCTCAGTAATGTGAGTTCGGCGTTCTGTGAAGAGACCACAGCACATCACGCAAGCCTAGATTATAAATACTCCTTTCACTAAATCCTTCCTTCTCAGAAAAAAAGAAAGAAAAATCATGCAAACTTGATGACAAAAAGCTTTCTGATAAAAAAGACAGTTCCTGTGCGACTACAGCATCAAAGCCTCAGAGTGTAATGGTTAAAAACCCCTGTAATTGATTTGATAAGGCGATTGACATTTCTAACTGGGCGAGATTGGGCGTCTTTTCTTTAACAGCCAATAGCCTTTACTTTATGACACAAACAATCACAAGCCAAGATTTGCTAGTCGGTTGCAGGTGTTATTAGATGACGTTCTCATTCTAGGGAGATTTGATTGGACCCCTAAATGCAAGGCGATCCATCAATATTCATCAATATTTTTTCAGTTTTCCGGGAAGATTAAGACTGTACATTTTAAATGTGTATAACAGCTTGAAGCGGATTTTGTTCAAGGGGTTCATGGCTTGATAACCACAAGGTTGCTGGGTTCAATCCCCAGGTAGAGCGAGTCACAAGCTATCACTTGGCCAAGGCACTTAACCCCAGGTTACTCCAGCAGGATTGTCCTGGATATACATATCACTTAGCAGATGAACAAGCAGATTCAATCTACTTCAGTAGTCTTGGCTGTTCAGTGCCACTCACACACTAATTAAACTGCCAAACAACAGCCGGGACAGAAACAAGAAGAGACTTGTACAAATGTAAGGGTGCATGCCTGTGCAACTCACCAACGCAATGTTTAAGGTGTTCTGGACAGTTACGTGATATTCTGGAGTCCAGAACTTGTATTAAGTTTAAAAATCAATAATAAAAAATATATTTTTATTATGGGTCTGTTCAGCTGCCTTTATCCATGATATATGCGGTTCAAACTGACCCAGAAACATCATAGTAATAGAAATTATTATATATAAAAGGGTCCCCCTTAGTTTAAATCACTAAAGCCGGGGGCCCATATAAATTGCACCACATTTTGCCCCGCTAGCGACGGTTTATCACCCTAAATGAGAAAATTGTCAAGAATCACAGGTTAACCAGTATTTCCAACCATTCAAAAATCTAAAGGGTCAAATTGACCCACAACCCAGTACAAGAGCTAGCCTAGATATGGCCCCTTTAATGTACATCTATTGGATTTGTATTTTCTTCAAGCCAAAAATCATAAGTCTGATCAAGTAAGGCCAGTTCACACCAAGACTAATAACTATAACGCCAACTACACAAGCTCCCACACCAGCAGACGATATCATTCTGATTATTATGATTCATAAAAATCTCACGTCATCCTTCATTTGAAGAATCATTTATGCTTGTAGCATAAAAATGCATTACATGTCAACATTTAATATTTAGTGGTAGAGGTCTGCTGAGATCCCTACCCCTCAGTATGTGCACTAGTAGTGATGCTAGCCTTAGTAAACACAACTAAAGAGAAGGTCCGGGAGTGTGTGCATGTCAAACAAGCATAACAACATGATGCCTGGCTGTCAGCAAGGAGAGGCTGAGCTGAATGAGGGAGAGCTGGCAGAGCTTCAGCTGTGACTCAGAACAGCAGGAACTAGCATGTGCTTTAACACCCACAGAGAGCATGCTGGGAAATAACAGCCCAAACACTGCTGTACAAGGACTTGATGTAGAAATTATGTCTTCCTCCTTCATTGGACATGAAAAGAGAGTGATTTGTATCTCTATGCCAGACTATCGTCATTTTATCCGATTTTTATTCAAACGAAGCGACTAGGGTTTCAATTATTACAGACACAAATCCACTGGAGTGAGCTGGGGTTAAAAGTCTTAAAGGTGCAGTTAGCGATTTCTGAGAAACGCAGTTGGATCGGACTGAGCACCAAAACACACGTTTAACCAATCATCAGTAAGTTGCATATACACTCATTAGGGGGAGGTTTTTTTTTGGGGGAGGAGCTTTTGGGTAGGGCGTGATTCAAATATCAACAGCGTTTCTCAAAAATCGCTTACTGCACCTTTAAAAAGATAATATTGCGGATTTCTAACACCTTTAATATGCAAGTAGTAGGCCTATATGTAAATGATCAATGTTTACTCTTCCTCTGTATTCACTGAATCCAGATATCCTTGTTTATTTGTCAGCAAAAGTCTTTTGACAGCACCAGGGCTTTTGTGAAAACTACACAGCACAATTCTTTATCCTTACCCATTGACAATCGGATTGAGTCCAATGCATTATGGGTGTTGAAGTACAAGTTTACATTTGACTTAAACAGGCATTTCACATTTTTCACGTTTAGCGTTTTAGAATGTCCTGCTGTTTTTAGTGATTGAAATACTGCAGAAGGTGCTGTATATGGATCTCAAGTGGTGATGATGAGGAAAAAATTGTACTGTATCACGTGCCGTTTGAGCTGAAGCGCTACAGCGGTCTGTCACATTTAAAAGCACCACAAACTGTATTTATTGTTTGAATCTCGTAAAAATATTGACAGAATTTGAGAGCAGAGAATTTGTTCCATATCAAAAGTAGCCTATAACTTTCTCTGTCTTGTCTGTCGGTGTCAGTGTCCTCTTTGACTCGCGATTTTTCTCTGCTTGAGAAAGATGTGTGCCGTGAGCGCGTGTGAAAAGGGTAAATTACGGTCACGGACGTCACTGACGTAACGATCGACGACAAATGTTTCCAGCGAATCGACAATCAGAGAAAGGTATTAGACACAGCAGTGGTCCAATCAGTAGTTAAGAGCCTGAACTTGTTTAGTAATTCGGAAATTAGCGCACATGAAAAAAAATAAAATAAAAATACAGCACAGAAGAATGTCTCATTTAGCGTGAGATTTCTTTGTCGAGCGTGAGAGCGTGAGATTGAGGCTGAATGCGTGACTGTCACGCCAGATGCGTGAGAGTTGGCAACCCTGAGTATAGGGGTGGTACATGTATCGGTACCGAACCATCACGGTACGGACGTCGCGGTTCGATGCGTTCAGTCAGACGGTGAATACAGTCACAGGCGATCCACACTCCAGTCCAGAAGGGGGCGCTCACGGTAATGCAACACTGTTCGCTAACCACCACAACCCAAAAAACAGCATCAGAAGAAGAGATGATCTACGTAGCAACCCAAAGCAAGAGTTCAGATGCACACAAGAGCTTGTTTGAAGCCGATACGCTGAGTTTAGATTAATATTTGTGAAGCGCTCCACAAACTAGTTTCCGCTGTTATAAAGAGACAAACTCATAGCATTGAGCCGATGTGTGTCGTGACTCACGGAAAGGAAACCGGGACGGCAGAAAGCAGCATCCTGAATCGAATGTCTTGCTCTAATCAGTATGATCATAAATGACGGCGTATTTTAAGTTGTTTGTTATAATGAAATGTGTGTCATGGAAGTCTCACTCAGTCCAGTGATGAAATATGTGTGTCCTGGAAACGGGAAGCCTCAGGTGTGTCTTCACTCGCTGTTTCCTCGAGGAGAAGTGAAGCAGGTTCAGATGCAGATGGCTCTGTTTCTCCTTCTCACTCAACTGTCTGTGATTTGAGTACTTGAAAAAGAGTAATATTGAACTTTGTGCATCCGCCGTTGTCACGAATGTTAATGAACTCTCACGCGCAAAGAAAATGACAGCGTACGCACCACAATGAATCAAAAATCAAACCAATAAGTTTGAAATCAATAACTAAGTTTGAATTAAACCACTAAGTTTGAAAAAGTTAGATTTTAAAGTGCAGCATTAGTTAATCTATTAGAGTAACAAATTTTTTATTTTATTTTAAGCAATCAGGAATCTGCTTTTTTTAATCAGCCCTACAAAAATAATATGACCTATGCAAGAGTGCATTGTTTACTGCTTAGTGTTTAATACACTAAAAGAGGAAGGAACTGTACACTGTAGCAACTACCTCAGGGGGGAAGACTGTAATTTGCTCTACTATCTGTTCAAAATAAATGAAAAGAAGCCTAGCATTGTGGACTAGTTGCTTTCGTTGCTGTACAGAACTCATATGGAACCGTGACCCAAAACCGAGGTATGTACCGAACCGTGTCCTCTGTTCTGTGTACCATTACACCCCTAACTATCAGTGTTTCTAAAGTAGCACTGCCCACAAATAAGACATATTCCTGGACCTACATCTTTTGCAAGTTTACAATACTTCTGTCAAACAAATATACCATCAACAACCCCTAAAATCAAAAGGAAATATCTGGAATTGGATTGTTAGGATGTGCTTGATATTAATGGTGTTCCAGGACGAGCAACATCTTTACAAAATCACTGTCTCTCTGGAGTCACCTGAGGTTCAGAGCCTGAATCAAGGTCACGGAGGTGATTTTACTGATCAGACTTTCAGGACAAGGAGTAAATCAACAAAAACCAAAGGCATGAATAGTTACAATCTCTGTTGAATACACCTTTTTATTTCTGCTTAAACTATTGGCATATCACATAAACATGCTGATTATGGAGGTTTCCCGAGCCTAACATTACATGTTTAATATGCTACTGTCACAGGACTCTCTCACAGGCCCAGTGTGTGTGTGTGTGTCAGTTGTGTTGTTTCAGTATAACACCAGCATAGATGATGCAGTCTATAAGCAGGACAGCTAACTCACCCCAAATGTACATTTATATTAATTTCAAATACATAAACTAAAGACTGCTACACACTGAGCGTATGTCTGTGTTTGTTTATTAGCGGTGTGACTCACTATGTGAGTCCCGTGAAAACACTGACACTGATGACTCAAAAAATGACACCCAAACAGCATATTACCTGGACAGATGCTTCAGGATCTGCTTTTTAATGATTCCGGCCATCCCGTCAGACTGGCTACCTCTCCAGCATCTTCAGAAATCTTCTGCTGACACACACACATTCACGCAGACACACACACAAACACACACTCACACCCCGCTCACGACTGACACCGCTGCTGCTCCAGCGCAGACTCTGCCAATCAGAATCGCCGCAGCGACTACGTGTCAAAATAAAAGTCCTCATCACTGAGAAGAGAATCAACCACTAGAGGTTGATTATATATATGAGAGGATGTATATATATATATATATATATATATATATATATATATATATATATATATATATATATATATTATAATATATCAAATATTTATGATTTATCAGATAGAAATTGTGAGTAAAAAATTCTTTTAATGGGCCCTTGAAGTCAAAAGGTTTGAGAATCATCTTACTAAACTAATCTACTATATACGATATCTGGAGACAATATAATATATCACATTCTTAATGATGCAGCATGCTGCATTAAAACGGCATTTTAAGCGAGTTCCAAAAAGTGCCCTGTATATAAAATGATAACAAAATAAAAAGTTAAGTTTAAAGTACAGTAACTGCAATTATAAAATCACTTCACGGAATCAAACAGGCAAACGGTGAGCTTTTATTTTGAAACTCATGAACATGTTTTGAGAAGAACAAAATAGTTTTGATCCTGGCTTCACGCTTCCTGATTTCCATAAACACGCTAATATTTCTAATGTTCAGTTCTCGTTGTTTTCTTTTAGCTGATTGTGTATTGATGTACTGTTTAGAAACTGATAGAGGAAGTATGTATGTTACATTTGATCGTCTTTCGTGCCCTTTGTGTCTGCGAAAAGCACATTAGTACCGGTAAGTTACTTTTACAAAGGGAGATGATACATTTAACGTTAGTGCTTTTCATATAAACTAATAGGTATGTGCTCCATAAAGACAAGCTAAACAAATATATTAAATAACAACTTATAAAGTCTGACAGCTGTCATCTTCTCCTGGTCTTTAGATTTATGCTGGTCTGTTACTGTACTGTCAGCCTGATTCCAGTTGTGGTTGATTATGATTATTAATAGTTATCGTGGGGTTGATTTAGTTTTGTGTTACTGTATTGCCAGACTGACACTTATTATAATTGATGATATTTGTTAGCATTAGGCACAAACCAAAATACATCATTAGAGAATAATTACATTACTGCACAACACCAGCATGCATGTTTACAGGGAATCAGAAATTATATTAAGTTTGTTCAGACTGTGTTCCTCTGCTTTTCTTTGGCAGGCGCCTGAAGAACCCACAATGCCTTATTTTGGCTCGGAGGAGATGGTGAAAGAGCTCAAGCGAGCTCTGGCCAACCCCCACGTCCAAGCAGACCGTCTCCGGTACAAAAACTACATCACCAAAGTCATCAGGTCCGTCAAGTGTTCATCTGCCTTTTCTGATGAAGAGAGGACTTTCAAAAGCACCAAACAATGGAAAACCTGGAAATATCTGAATATAATTGTATTTATTTAAAATAAAAATGTAGCGTTTTCTGGCCTGGAATAGTTCTATAGATATCTAGAGTATATAGAGTATATCTATAGATATACATATTTCTAGTTGTGTTTAGCTCGTAAATAATTCATCAGCTAGATATTGCTTGTGTAGCATGTAGAATATAAACTTTTGAGTCGGTTCTGAATTAATCAGTTGAACTGGTTTTCAAATCATTCTGAATGATTTATTAGCGTATGACGTAAATTATTTCTTATCCAGTAGTTATTATCCATCAATCACATGTGACTGGAAAAGTAAAAAAGTGTGGGCATCCCTATAGTTAAATATATTATGAAGTGATCTTGTATATTCTAAGCCTTCTGAAAAATATATACGAATATATTACATGAGAAACAGAACAACATTTATGTCATTGTTCATTATGCGTCTTGATTTCCACCTTAACCCTTATAATTAGTTAGGCTACGTCTACACTAATCTGGATACATTTGAAAACGCGTTTGTTTCTCCTGTGAAAACTGAGCTTTTTGAATACACTATCCCAAGTGGATGAATTTTAAATGTTAGTTTTATTTATTATGCATAATTATGAAACATGCACAGCAAGTGTGATGTTTCAGTGTGGATAAAGAAACTTGGAAAAAGCTTGAAAATGCTAGTGTGGACTGTACTGTAAATGTACTGTAATTAATGCAGATATATCCTGAGACACAACTTGTGAATTGTTTAAAAAAAAGTCATAAAGAGATTTCTCAGGCTGTTGTTTGTTTCTTTGTAGGTACATGACACAGGGTCTGGATGTCTCTGCTTTATTTATGGACATGGTAAAAGCCAGTGCCACGGTCGATATTGTTCAGAAGAAGCTGGTATATCTGTACATGTGCACCTATGCCAGTGACAAGCCTGACCTGGCACTACTGGCAATCAACACCCTCCGTAAGGATTGCGCTGATCCCAATCCGATGGTGCGAGGGTTGGCCCTAAGGAACATGTGCAACTTCAGGTTTGTAATGTCTGGCATCATTTGTTTTTGTCTTTCTAGACCTAGAATATCAAGTCATCACCTAGTAACCTCCTAACAACCCCCCAGAACACCACAACAACAGCTAAGCAAGGCCACAGCAATGATCCACTCAAACAATGCAACAACATGCCAGTTGGACTGACCCTAGCAACCATCCAGGACACCAATGTAATCACTTAGCAA
This sequence comes from Semotilus atromaculatus, assembly GCA_031834385.1. Lineage (NCBI taxonomy): Eukaryota > Metazoa > Chordata > Actinopteri > Cypriniformes > Leuciscidae > Semotilus > Semotilus atromaculatus. Next base: position 20,748,339 of record JAULUF010000026.1, on the reverse strand, counting down.
CCACCCAAACATCGCAATGAAATCTTAGCAACACCCTAACAAGAAACATCTTATCAACCACACATGACACCGTATCAATAATTTAGTAAAACCACAGCAACCACCCAAACACTGCAACAGCATCACAGCAATACCCTAAGAAGAAACACCCTAGAAACCGCCCAGGACACCATGACAACATCAAAACATCAACAAGAAATATGCCCCAGCCAGCAATGACACGGAACACCACAACTAGTCTCTAATAATTGAGCAACTAAAACATTTTTTAGCTGATAACTGTATTTTAAGTTCCACTCAGTCTGGTTTCCGGAAAGGACACAGTACAATTACGGCTGTAACCTCTGTTACAAATGATATTGTCAATGCTTTAGATGCCAAAAAGTCTTGTGCTGCTCTATTCATTGACTTATCTAAAGCTTTTGACACCGTTGATCATAATCTCCTTATGCAAAGATTGCAAAACATAGGTTTTAGTAGCACTGTGCTAAACTGGTTTTCTGATTACCTGAGTGGTAGAACACAGTGTGTGACACTAGATAACTGTACCTCATCATTACTAGAAGTAAAAATGGGTGTCCCCCAAGGATCAGTTTTGGGTCCTATTTTATGTTCTATTTATATAAATAATTTAGGTGTAGGTCTGAATCAAACAAAAGCTCATTTTTACGCAAATGACACTATTTTGTACACCTCTGCTTCATCATTGAAGGAAGCAATTTATCATTTACACTCTGCCTTTAGTCAGGTACAAAAATCTTTGGTAGGATTAAAGTTGGTATTAAATGCTAAAAAAACTAAATGAATGGTCTTTACACGTTCACATTCTCCTATGGATTTCACTATTTTAACACAAAGTGGTACTCCAATAGAGAGAGTGACTTCTTACAACCTAGGTATTTGGATTGATGATAAATTGTCTTTTGGGGTCCATATTGAGAGCCTTTTAAAAAAACTCAGACCTAAGTTAGGTTTTTATTTTAGATTAAAGAGGTGCTTTGCTTATTCAGCAAGGAAAAGGTTGGTGCAGAGTTCATTCTTAACAGTTTTGGATTACGGTGATTTAATTTATATGCACTCTACCTCATTTTTATAAAAAAAACTAGATGTATTATATCACTCTGCCTTACGTTTCGTTACAGATGCAACAGCTAGGACTCACCATTGCACTCTGTATGAAACTGTACAATGGCCCTCCCTCTCTCTCAGAAGAAAATTTCATCTATTGATTTTTATTGGCAAAGCACTTATGGGTAAATTACCCATTTACATTTCAAATTTACTTACTTACCAAAACAGTATTTACAGAACAAGGTCGTCAAAAAAAATATTATTAATTATTCCATCAACAAAAACAGAATTTGGTAAAAAAAAGCTTTTTCATCATATGCACCAAATGTCTGGAATGAACTCCTAAACACCTTAAATTTAGAATCACTTCCTATTTCTATTCATATTTTTAAAAACCTTTTAAAGTCAACTTTGACTGAACGGTGTAATTGTTTTTAACTAGGTACCCTTTAAATTATACATTTGTATTTACTTAAGTTAAACAAAATGTCTGTTTGTATATGTATAGTCTATGTATAGAGATTTGTTGTGTAGTATGTAAATTTTTTTGTCCTGTCTTTTTTTAATGTTTTTTCTTTGCAACTTTTTGGCCGCCTATCTTGGCCAGGACTCCCAGTGAGAAGAGTTACTGTAACTCAATGGGACTATTCCTGGTTAAATAAAGGTTAAATAATTTTTTTTTTTAAATAGTGGTGCAAGTCGGCCTTGCAACACTCTAACAAGCAACGCCCTATCAACTACCCAGGACACCTTGGAGATCACTTAGCAATCACCTAGAACCCTCCCAGAACACTGCAACAACATCTTAGCAACACCCTAACAAGAAACAACCTAGCAGCCATCCAGGACACTTTAGCAATCACTTAGCAACACCCTAGCAGCCACCCAAACACCACAACAACATCTTAGCAACACCCTAGCAGCCACCCAAACACCACAACAACATCTTAGCAACACCCTAGCAGCCACCCAAACACCACAACAACATCTTAGCAACACCCTAGCAGCCACCCAAACACCACAACAACATCTTAGCAACACCCTAGCAGCCACCCAAACACCACAACAACATCTTAGCAACACCCTAGCAGCCACCCAAACACCACAACAACATCTTAGCAACACCCTAGCAGCCACCCAAACACCACAACAACATCTTAGCAACACCCTAGCAACAACACAACTATCAATCACTTAGTAACACCCCAGCAACCATCCGAACACTGAAACAGCATCATAGCAATTCCCTAATAAGAAACACCCTAGAAACCTCCCAAGACACCAAGACAACATCCAAGAGATGCTCCAGCAATGACACAGAACACCACAACAGTCGGCCTTACTACTCAGGACACCTTGGAAATCATCACTTAGCAATCACCTAGCACCCTCCCAGAACACTGCAATAGCCTAGCACCACCCTAGCAACCACCCAGGACACCATAGCAATCACAACCCATTGACCTTTCAAAACACCACAACAGCCTAGCAACACCCTAACAACAAACTCTCTGAAAACCATCCATAAACTGGCATCAGGGCTGTGAGTTTTGCATGAACTTACTTTAGAAAATTGTGCCTAACAACATCCCGAAGGCATGTTAAAATCACAGTAAGGCACAGCCTAAAGTGGAATATTTCTTGAATAAATCCTAACAGACTGTATCTGCATGATTAATTGGCTTGTTTTCCAGAATGCCAGGAATGCCGGAGTACATAGAGCAGCCCATTGTTGCAGGTCTGCGAGACAAGGCCAGTTACGTAAGGAGAGTCGCTGTGCTTGGATGTGCCAAACTGCACCGTCTACAGCCCAACACAGACATAGGTAGGCCCAAGTGCTCCGTTTATCTGGATTTAAACAGTTGATAAGAAATTTGCTAAACATAATGTAATATTAACTGTTGCTATCTTATTTTATTTTGGTTAATACATGTTTATGGATGCGCATGAATACATGAGCTGAATGATTTGGGTCACACTGTTCCCTTAAAGGAATGTTTTAAGTGCAGCGTCTGTGACGAATAACAGCTTGTCACATCCTTAACTGAACAGAACATTCCTTCAACATCTCATACTTGTTGTTAACCTGTTGGACAGGGCTCCAGACTGAGATTTTGCAACCTTCTTTCCATCCTTGTGTCATGTTCCAAGAAATAAACATGTAATATGATTATTAATTGCACTTACTAATGCAAAAATGATAGCAATTTTATGATAAAATGACCTTTATGTTTAAGCCTGGTGCTGGCGCCACCATCTGTAGAGTTCCCAATTAGGAAATCCCAGTTTGTTTATCACCGTGATACTAAACAGCAGTACAACACTGTTGTATTCCCTGTCTTTTCTAAACATTCAGTGTGTTTATAGCCTCAAGGGCTTTGAATAGCCTTTCTATAAGGGTCTTTTACACGATGAATGTACAGTAGAGCATCTGAATGAAGTTTCTGCTAAATTAATACATTGTGTCTTTTAGATGGCAGTATAGTGAACGAGCTGTATGCTCTTCTGAGGGACCCGGACCCTGTGGTTGTGGTCAACTGTCTTCGTGCATTGGAGGAAATTCTCAAAGATGAGGGTGGTGTGGTTATTAACAAACCCATTGCTCATCACCTTCTCAACAGGTGTGTCATTTTTGGCATTACATTCAATGAATCTAAATAATCTAATTTGTCATGAAAACTCAGCCTTATGTTTTTGTTTTTTTAGTTATGGTTCTAGAAATGTTGGTTTCGTATGGTTATGTAATAACACATGTAATAACATTTTCCTTACACCTTAAATACATGTACAAAGCCTAATAAGGGTTTTCAAAGGTTTAAAGTATTTTTTACGCTTCTTATTCATAAATATTATTACATTTATGCATAAGTATTATTTTAGTATTATGTATTTACTATTATAGTATTCATATTTTCATTATTTTTACATACATCATTTTTATTAGTTTTATTTGATATGCATATTTTTCTATTTAGTTTTTATTTGATTTAATTAAAATTCTAATGTCATTTTAGTATTTAAACTTATTTATTTCAGTTATTTGGCAACATTTCTAATTTAAGTTTAAGCACTATGTTACTAAGGTAAACAATGCTGTTCTTTTGAACTTTCTTCTGTTCTTCAAAATAATACAGTTTCCACAAAAATATTAAGCCAGCAGTTAAATATAAAGTTTGTTTTCATGTAATATTCATATTTTAGTTTATTTCATTTAATTTAATTTTAAGTATTTTACAACAATACATAATCAGAAAGAAAAAAAAAGGAAGAGAAAAAAAAGAAAAAGAAATGCTGCCAATTACTTAATGTAATCTGCAATTAACATGTTCAAAATTGCTGAAATGAATATCTTAAATATAGTCATGTATAAATAAATGTATATAAATAAATTCTACTATATAACAGGTGTATCTAAATTCTATTAATGGAAATTAATATGTAATATACTTCAATTTAATAAAATTAGAAAAGAAAAGGTTATTAAAAATATTGAAAAGATACATACATAAATACATACATTTATTTTATTTCAGCTTTATTTCAATTACTGACCATGGTTTTTAATATGACATTTTACAACCTAAACTAAAGGGTCCACTCTATGATACCACTTTCTATTTTGTTTAGTTTTTTTAAAGTTTTTTCCTGCATTTTTGAAGGATAAAGGTTTTCAGCTGCTAACAGCATCACGAATCATGCCATTGACCCATTCAGCAGATTTTCTAATGACGGACTTTGTGTTTATATGTGTTTTCTCCTTCAGAATGAAGGACCTGGACAGTTGGGCTCAGAGCGAGGTCCTCACCTTCCTGCTGCGCTACTGCCCTCGCAGCGACGACGAGTTGTTCGACATCCTCAGCCTATTAGACGCCTTCCTCCAAAGCGCCCACGCACATGTCTCAGTTTCCACGCTCCGCCTCTTCCTTCATTTAGCCGCCGCCCACCCGGCTGTGCAGGCCGACGCCCTCCTGCACACAAGCGCCCCCCTGCTGGCCACGTGCGGTTCTGCATCACGCGAACTTCGTTTCGCTGGGCTCTGTCACGTTCAGCAGGTCATGCGGAGTCAGCCGGGCCTTTTCGGCACACATTACAAACGCTTCTTTTGTGGTTACTCTGAACCGAGTTACATTAAGTTTCGCAAGATGGAGATCCTGGTGGAGCTGGTGAATGATGAAAACGTGGCTTTGGTTTTGGAGGAGCTGAGAAGTTACTGCACTGATGTGTCTCCTGAGCTCGCGCAGGCAGCCATTGCCGCTATAGGTAACACATCTCACAAATATACGTTACAACATGGAAGAAAAGACTGTTACAACTTCCGTTTCATGCTGACTTTGAAATTTTGCGCATTGTGTATAGTTTACAACCCTGCTTTGCGTGATTTCCTTACTTTTAGTAATGCACTGTATATATAAATAATATAAAAAAGAAATGGATCAAATTTATTTTTCAAAAAATATAATTTAAGAAACACAGCAATGGGCAAAAAAAATGTAGCCAATTTTTCCCCCCATTTTTTAAAAAGAGAAAATTATTCGCTAACTGGGTTGCACTCACTGAAAAAAAGAAAAAAAGATTTGAATGATAGTTTTTCTACATTTAATTGAGTATCATTCCAACATCAATTCATTGTCAGAATTATTATCATAACTTTGTTGTATTTTAATTGTTAGATACAGTTGAGACCACTGAGGTGGGTCAGGCCAAAATCACCATTAAAGGGTATTAGTACATAGTTTGACTAAACCTAGCTGCCTCTTGCGAGGATATAATAATTTAGCTAACAGATTTAATCATTCTTACTCTTGGGATTACTCCATTTGAAACTATATTGTTTTCAAAAAAGTAAAGGGACGAAATCTGTCATCTTTCAGTGGCCCATGCCGACTCTCACTAAAAATCATGGGTAAAATGTGAGACCACACAAGATTTTAAATTTTTAAAGTCCTATGAAATACACTAACCGTCTGTTTGTCCTTTTAAATGTAATTGAATGCCCTGCTACATATATTAGATTAACCCTTGGACGCGTACGACCTCTTCTGTGTGATTAGACCGTTCAGTTGTTCAGCTGCTAAATTCAAATGTGCTTCGACTGGCACTGAGACAGACCCGCTTTAAAGCTTGTCATATATCACAACTATTCAGTGTTTTCAACCACATCATTTATTTTAGCTTTCAGACATTTAAATACACATAAGTACTAGCAAAACAATACATTTGTAGTTTGTAAAATACACACTGATGTCTATGGAAGCGGCAATAACAATCCTTTCAATTGTAAATTGACAACGTGTTTTATTCATATCAGATACAGAGTTATTCTAAGTTTACTTTTTTCTTTTCCAACTTCACCGGCCACTTGATTATTATTTCTGGAGAAGTGGATGAATTGACATGTCCAAGTCCAATTTGTCATTTTAGGTTTCAGAAGGGTGCTCGCGAGTGCCCCCTTTGCGGTCGAAATGTGCTCTTTTGCAGAGCCTGCACTGGTGCGCGCTCCACGACACACTTCGAAGTGGCGTTACGCCACAGAAGTGTAGGAAGACCGTGAGTGTTTAGGTGTCATTTGGGACAGGGGCCAATATGAACTCTTCTCTAAGGCTGCTGGAGAAGACAGAGGGACACACAGAGGGGCTTTCTCTGTTCTTGACACACAGCACACTCTTTTGCTCTGGCCTCAATGTCAGCATCACGCAGTCTAGAGAGGACAAGATCTCGGGTGGTCCAGTGCTTGATTTGCTCTGATGTTGTCAAAGGACTAACAACGCTGTTCAACGCATTTCCATGGTCCATATGCCCTCAACATCACTACCTATCTCATAATTCTTTGAGAGGCCCTCTGTGGCTCAGCTTTCAGTTCTGAGTAAAGGTTTGGGGCCTGTACAGATCACAAATTTACAGCCATAAAGATATTTATGGATTTTTTCCCCACCAAACACTATAGATAAACCCTCTAGCTGTGAGTTGTTTATTTCTGCTACTGAAAGTGTTTTTTATACAAACCCAATGGGTCTCTCAGGTCCATCTGCCAACACGGCTCCCACAACGTACGCTGAAGCATCACAGGAAAGTACCACCGTATTTCTTTTTTCTTTTTTTCATCATTGTGTATTAACACACGGTTAGACTGCAGCAACTCTTGCTTGTTTGTTCCTCTTTCCAACACCAGGGGACGTCCTTCAAAAACCTGTGCAACGGAGCAGTCAGTGTTGAGAGGTTTGGCAGGAACCGGTTATAGAACTTCAACAGTCCCAAATATGCTTTCAGCTCTGTTACTGACAATGGTGTTGGTGCCTCCTGTGCTGATTGGACTTTTTTGGGAATGGAATGAATACCACTTTATGTCCCAGGAAAATGACTTTCTTTTTTTTTTTACGAGAATTTACTCTTTCCCCTTTCAACCGCAAACCATACTTCTCCCACTGCTGCAACATCTGATCCAACATTCTCAAATGCTCTTGGTAATCTCGTCCTGTCAACAACATATGATCCAGGTATACAGTTACCTTTGGAATGTCTTTGGTCCTGGTCTCTCAGGAATGAATAAATTCCTCATCGGTGTGTATGTCTGCGCTTCAACACAGCTCAAAAATATGGCTTGTTTTTTTTTCTGGTTCCTCAACATCATTTGCCACAAATTTTTTTTTCAATATTTCACAATACTCCTCCCATGATTGTGACTTGTTATCAAATGGAGCCACGGATCCCACCATGCCATTCATCGTTCTGTTCAGTCAGTCAGTACTTCACGTGGGAGCTATAAGATTGCATCTCATCCTGTCGACATCCTGCTTTTCACTTGCACTCTGGAAACAGCTGCTCCTCAATTCCGACTTACGCTATATGTTGTATCTTAGATTCAAAGGAAAATGAGGAGAGAATGCAACTTGATGGTCTCTTTTATTTATGACTCTTCTCAGTAGCCAGCAATACACACACAAGTGTGCTTACACTGTGTTTTTCTCTGCTTTTAACAGTGCTACAGCCCACAAACACAATGTGCCACCGCCCCCTACAACACAGACCATTATTATCATTAAAAAGGCTTTTTTCTGCTATTGTAGGCTCATTTTGTAAATGTAAGCAATTAATTCGGACAAGCGCAAGCTGGGTGCCTGTGAGATGGCACAGATGTTCCTGCTCGGCCAGAGTCGGCTTGAAGTCGTGCATCTTCGGAAGCGCAGTCGCGCGCAGTTACAAAAATGTTGTGCACACCGCCGAATGGGGTCACGCGTGGACGACAGAAACACACAGTAGCCGAAATCTGTCTGTTTTACGTGTTGTTATTTTCAACAAACCATATTATAGACTCGTCTTCAGTTTTAAGATAAACGTGGAGCAAGTGCGTGCCAAACCATGGCTGGAGAACGGTACGGTTCGTTTTATTTTACCGAGAACCGTTACACCCCTAATGGTTATATTTATTAAAATCATAAATGGATGCTGCTTTACTTGTCCTTATCCCCAAAGTCCTCCCCTACACTTAACCCTAACCCTACCCGATAAACACTATATTCCCACTTTTCGAATATTCTTAATTAAAATAAAGGCCTCTCCGAGCTGATGTGCAATGGGAATATAGACTCTCCTGAATTTCCTTGGCTTTGGCTTCATTTGTGACAAGTTAAATATTACAATTAAAGAAACACTCCACTTTTTTTGGGAAATAGGCTCATTTTCCAACTCCCCTAGAGTTAAACAGTTGAGTTTTTCCATTTTTGAATCCATTTAGCCGATCTCCGGGTCTGGCGGTAGCACTTTTAGCATAGCTTAGCAACTTCCAACGTGACCGGCACTAAATTTCAGGTGCTGCGTAATATCATTGCGCCTGCTGCACCCATGGTACGGCAGCAAAGTTCCTCGATTATTACGCAGGAATGAGAGTATAGTTCCAAGCCATATCGGTCTTAGTACATGATGTAACTACAGAAGAGGCAAGTTTTAAATAGGAAAAATATCGAAACTCTTTGGTCATTTTTTTTGAGAGAGATGCTAACGGTCTAATCTGATTCAATGATCTATGCTAAAAGTGCTACCGCCAGACCCGGAGATCGGCTGAATGGATTTGAAATCGGTAAAACTCTACTTAACTCTAGAGGAGTTGGAAAATGAGCCTATTTCCAAAAAATAGTGTTCCTTTTAAGGCCCTAATGTCCATGTGGAGTAACCAGGGAGAACAGACACAGGTGTGATGAACTAATTAACAACTCCTAATTAGGAGAACTAGGGAACTAAGGAAAATGGGAATACAGAAACAGAGCATACATGTCACACAAATCTCTTGTCCCTTAATATAAATCATAGTTTAATTATTTATGATTGCAACTTTGTGCTAAAATTACTATTACTGTTTCTTCTAAATGTATTATATTATGTAACAATGTTGCTCTTTTCAAGGTCGTATTGCACGAACATACAGTGAGAAGTGTCTGGATATACTGACCGGACTGCTCGCATTGAAACAAGATCACATCACTTCAGGTATGAGAGAAATCTGAGCCACACCTGTGCATGCTTCTGGGGTTTTATATCTGGTAGTTAATGAGTAAAGGAGATGGTTTGCCTAAGGTTTTTTTTTCCCCCTAGAGGAAGTTCTGTGATTAACACTGTTTGCTTTCCACAAACCTTTTAGCAGGTGCTTTCTCCAGCCTGGATAAAAGCTTTGTTTGCTAACAAACATTATCAGTTCACAGAATCAACCCGTTCTCCTGTCGTTCCTCTAATCTGTTGCTTTCTGCTTCCCTGCATGTCTCTGTCTAGCCGTGATTCAGACGTTCAGGGATTTGGTGTGGTTCTGTCCTCAGAGTACGGCTGCTGTTTGTCAGACCGTTGAGGCGTGTGTTGACAATCCTCAAGATAGTGAGGTGAGATCATTCACCTGCTTTCTATTTTGATCAGACACAAGCTGAGCATATTATTCTGCTTTTCCTTCACAATCCCATCCAACTCATCCATAACAAAATGGAAAAATAAAAGCTTTGTAAAGAAATTATTTATTTGTCTGCTAATATAATTTCAAGAATTTCAGCATAAGTCTTGCAATCAAAAAACACTAATTCAGTCAAGTGGGTCCAAAGTTTTCAAACCGATGAATTCTGGTTCACCATTAGATTTAAGGGACCCTAAAAATGATGTTGTAGAACCAGTTTCATTCACTGCTATTTTTTTTTTTTCTACTCACAAAAGAATCCTGAGAAACAATTATCATAGTTTTTTCAAAAATATTAATAATCACAACTTAAGTAAATTACATTTTACAACATATTACAATAGAAAACAGTTCTTTTAAATTGCAGTAATATTTCACAATATTACTGTTTTTACTGTATTATTGATCAAATAAATGCAGCGTTGGTGAGCAGAAGAGACACCTTTCAAAAACATGTAAAATCCCCAAACTTTTGAACAGTAGTGTATATATTGTTACGATAAACATCTCATTCTCCACAGTTTTGCATCTTAAGTGTGATTTATACGTTATCCTTACATGAAATGCACTATATTCTTTAACCATTTATGGTCTTTTATCCCTCATATAAAGATTTTAAAATAAAAAGGTTTGGGTTAAAACTAAGTTGGGAGCAGAAAGCTGTTTTGCTAAAACCTTTACAAAACACTGATCCTATCACATCTGGACTATGGAATCATAGTTTATGACCCGTAAAATCACATATCTGGCATTTAGACTCTGTACCTCATCAAGGCGTATGTCTGGCAGAAGGGTCCTTCGGATCATCACCAATTCAAAGTTTGTATGTAGAGGTTAATACATGTCACTGCAGAACAGATGCCTCAAATTACTAACTTTACATGCAGAACACTAGAGCTAAAGACCCACAAACACAACGCAGCCTTTAATGCGGTCTTCTGAATATTCATTTTAAAGTAGACATGAAACTGAAGTTGTGATAGACTTTTCTTTTCTATTGTGACATATATCCGAGTGAAATGTCTTCTTGAACAAGAACAAATGTAGGGCAGAGCTTGATTTTGTCCATGAGGAATTCATTGGATAGTTGCTGTTTGCTTTTGAGTGTTGCATGGATGACACATTTTTGTATGCGGAAACGAGTTAGCATTTTAGCACTTCCGGTTCCATTGTCTCAAAGTCAATGGGTTTTTTTATTGGGTTTTTGTTAAATGGCTGAAATAAGGTCTGTGGTGAACACAAGCTCAAGATACTTCCACGTTTTATTCTATGGCATAAAATCAGTATCACCCCACTCATGATTTATTTAAGCTGTTATGTGGTTGCTAAACAAGTGGCTAAATGAGACTACAGAGGCTTTCAGGGACATTAAACGTCATCACGCCGAACAGGTAAACTCAGTCCGCTTTTACTGCCTCATTGTGCTTATAAACGCGCTCTTACAAACTATCCTGTCGGAAGCTTAATGGTGGTGACCTTGAAGTCATGTGACCGTTTTGTAGTTCATTTCCAGCCTACCTTTAGATTTTTACTGCTGGCGACTGCATTTAGGCTTCAAAATGCATAAAATCTGTGTTTGTGAAAATTATTTTGGACAAAACGTGTAAGTATCATAAACTTTTGTTGATCGCAGAGCTTGTTTTTTGCTTTAATCGAAAAAGCCTATGGAAAAATCCTATTGGTTTTTTGTCGAGGGAGCCAGTGCGATACTAGCTTCCGAATTGGTCTACAAATTTATGTCATCCCTGCACAACTCTATTGGTGGATCTCATGTGAGTGACAGGTTATTGCCCCGCCCTCACGCCAGTAAACACGTCATCAGTGCATACTGCAATATTCCATACAAATGAAGAATTGTCCATTTGATTTCATGGTGACTTTGCCCCGGTTTCACAGACGGACTAAAATGCATGTTTGAGTTGTTTTAACTGAAAGCATATCGTAAAATATGTCAGTGCCATTGTTTTGACTCAAAATGCACATCAGTAATGTTTTTTTCTAAGGCACATTTTGAAAAGCTACTGAAATGTCCTAATTGACCCATGGCTAAGCCACGCGCCCTCCATTCACTCGGACAAACAGTCAACGTTCGGTGATAGGCTACGGCAGCTGTCACAGTAGGACACATTTCACAGGAGGCAATTGATGGTTTTTATATAGCATTTTATTAGGAGTTATTACTCACACTAAATCAACACAAATCAATGACCTTTTGAACATTATCTCTTGTGTATTGACACTGTATGTAAATAGTTTGAATATGTAGTTATGTTGGAGAGGAGTGAAAAGGCTACATGTTTTGCTTAAAAAAAAATTAAAAAAAACACAAAGTTCCCCATTTGTTTTGGTAGAAAGTTGTCTAAAATGTTGTGCTTCAATATATAATTAATGGTTCATTATCAAATTAAATAGGCTACTGTATGTAGCTTACTACAGGTCTAAGTTGCATACGTTTCCAGGACAAGCCTTTTTACCATCTTTACTAGAGGACCTCTCCGTTAGTTTGGTGCTACAGTATTTACATGAATCATTCAGCACAACATTGCTAATGTTTGTTATCTCGGTTATTTTACAGATACGTTAATGAAGTGACATGATCGAAGCTAGAAGCTAATGTTTACGTTTTCTAATATTCGGCTAACGTTAGATATGTTAAAGATAACGTTCAAATACGTTGTTGACTTACATTAGAACAGATGTAGACATCCTTGTTTAATTTATCCACGTTTAGTTATTGTTGTGGTCTAGCGATACCGCATAACTTTATCCAGAGCAGACGCTTATCGCAGTTGAGATGTGGCTTGGGAAAGGGTAAAAAATACACACCGTCGCCCAGTCTCTCGGGATAAGTGTTGGAGTTGCTTGTACCCCATGCACACCGTTTGACCATTTGAAACTTAAAATGACAAGAAAAAACATATAAAAACGAGTGAAAACTGACTAACTGCAATGCATTTCAATGGACGTGGAAGCAGAGAATGGGTAAGCTGCGCACTGTGATTGGCTCATCGCGTTTTGGGGCGTGGCTTAGCCATAAGTCAATTGAACTAAGACCTAATCCTGACTTACCCTAAGCCCTGTTTGTGAAACCAGGCCTTATCTAAACACCCTAAAATAAACAAAAAAGTTTCATAGAGTTTTCATTACATATATATGTCCTATCAGAGAAGATCAAATCCTTCTGTCGTTTCTCACAGGGAAAACAGGCTCTGCTATGGCTTCTGGGAGAGCATGGTGAGCAGATCAGTAGCGCCCCCTATGTTATGGAGGGCTACATAGACGGGCTAAAGACCGAGCTGTCCTCAGCGGTGAAGATGGAGCTGCTGAGCGCCTCAGTGAAGATGTTCCTGTGCCGTCCTGCTGAGACGCAAGACATGCTGGGCCGCCTTTTACATTACTGCATTGGTGTGTAAAACATGTTTACAGATAATTTAGTCAAATAGAAGCACCATTGGACAAAGCTAGTTGTATTTTAAAATGTAATTTATTCCTGTGATCAAAGCTGAATTTTCAGCATCCTTACTTCAGTCTTCAGTGTCACATGATCCTTCAGAAATCATTCTAATACGATGATTTTCTGCTTAAGAAACATTTTTGATTATCATCAATGTTGAAAACAGCAGCTGCTGCTTCATATTTTTGTGGAAACTGTGATCAATTGTTTTCAGAATGAAAAAGAAAACCATGATACTGTTCTCGTTTTAGTTTATGTATTCAGTCTGTATGATTAATCCTGAGAAACTCTCGCTTTACCTTTGACACATTTAGTCAAGAGCTTCTTGCTTCTGTGATTTACAATATTTTTTGTCCCTTCCCAGAGGAAGAGAGCGACATGTGTGTGCGTGACCGGGCTTTGCTGTACTACAGACTTCTTCAGCGTGGAGTTGAAGAGACTAGGAAAGCTGTAACTGGACCCAAATCTGACCCGTCCATGAGCGTTCTCACCGGTCGGCAAGAGGAGCCCATCAGTCTGTGGGCCTCAACCTTCAACACACTGGGTCTGCTGTCTGGACGGGACTTATGCCTTCAAACCGGTATCATATCAGCCTCTGAGCAGCCGTCCAGCAGTGCAGGAGAGGAGCTGATGCCAGGTAAGCACACATCATTTTGTGTGATTTTTGTATTCTTTTTTATTAATTAATAATTAAGGCCCGATTAAAGATGGTGCGAGGACCCTCTTTGAATTGCCCTATTTATTTCAATTATAATCATTTTAAATATTTGTATTTTTTAAAGAGGACCAATTATGCTTTTTTTTATTTTACGGAAAAAAAATTCTACATTTGTTCTTGTTCAGGAAGACATTTCACTCGGATATATACGTCACAATAGAAAAGAAAACTTCTGTTTCATGTCGACTTTAAAATGAATATTGAGAAGACCGCAGGATAGGCTGCGTTGTGTTTGTGGGTCTTTAGCTTTAGTTTTTCGACCTAAAAAACAAGCGTTTTTTTTTTACGGGAATGAACACGTCATATTATTCCCAATTTCAATAACTCTCGTAAAAGGCATATGCAAAATAAAGGGGCGGGCCTGATTGAGTTAGTTAGTAGTGTGTTGAAACCGTAGACTGTAAAAAAACATGGACGTAGTGTCCGTGGCGTCACTCGTAGGTTTTCCGAAGAGCATTTTTGAAGCACAAAGTGGCTTCTTTTGCAGCCTGTCTCTAGCAGCCAGACGATGAATTGCAGGATAAATCACTTCCGTGTTGGTTTCAAGAGAGAGATCAGAAGGTTGCCGCTTGGTTGAAACTCACGGTTATGGTAAGGGGCGGGACCTTTCTCAAACACACTCGAAGCACTTGACCAATCACAACACAACAAACTGATCCAGCCGACCAATCAGAGCGCATTATGCTTTTTAGAAGGAGGGGCTTCATAGAGACAGGAACTAAACAGGGCGTTACTGACAGACTGGGAAGAGGAGCTGCAACAATGACAAATATGGGGAAAATAATGTTGTTGTTTTTTTTTGTTCGTTTTTTTTATTACATTCAAGCATGGAAACCTATTCTAATAGAGCCAAAAACCAAAATCAAGACATTGTTGGGCATAAAATGGCCTCTTTAATTTTAATGACTTTTAATGAATTTATTTATTTTTACATCATTTTAAAGCATTGTGATTGAATTAAATATAGTTAAATGATAATATTATACATTTGATTTAAAGTTTTATAATAGGCCTAAATTGAATAATAATACAACATCATGTAACTGTCTCGCCCTCATATAACCTTTCTCTGACTAACAGGAAGTAAAGATGTAACCCTCTCCAGCCCAAATGACCCAGAAGAGGAGATCAGTCTATCTCTGGGTCCTCCTCTATCCCATGAAACCTTTGAGAAAATGTGGTTGGACTTGGAGATTCTCCACAGGCAAACTCTGGGTTTCCCTCGACCCAAAACCGCTGCGGATACTTTACAGGCTGCCTTACAGCTGGTGAAGATCCAGACTCTGGCCTTCACGCCGGGCGACACTGTGCCCTGGAAGGCCTACCTTTACACTAGGGGCACTGGGACCCTGATCCTCGCTGAACTGTTGCAGGAAGACCCGGAGGCCCCTGGCAGCGAAGGAAGCGTAGTGGTATCTGTCAAACAGCAGCCCCGAAACCAACACACCATTAGAGGTTTTGTAGCAATAATCAAGAGTGTGTTGCAGACTCTTCATTTTGATAGTTTATGAAAACTATTGAAGTATTACCATGAGGACAATGCACAGTATACAGCACCTTCTACACAAATCATCTAATGGTCTTTCTAAACAGCAACATCAACAAAAAAAAAGAATTACAATAAAATATTAGTATGCTGTTGGAATCTAAAGACAATTAGTATTATTTTAGCACTACATAACATTGGCTTTATGGCTTTATTAAAACATACGTCTCTTTTGGAGGTATGAGGAACTTCATAAATCAATATATATCATATTTTGTGTGTTAGTCACAGACTAGTCAAACATTATAAATTTGTGTGATTTTTATCTAGCAGCTGTCTTATCTAGCAACCAATTACATAATTGTATCTCTGTCTCAGGTTATAATCTTTTGCAGACTAAACAATGTGTACTGTAATGTACTGTAACATAAGGCCAAATATTAACATCTGGGTAGATTAGATGGGAAGTAAACAATCGGTTCTCGTAATCAGTATGTTGAATGCAGGAGAAATGGGCAGGGGAAAAAAAAGATCTGACCAAGAGCCAAATAGTTATGTCAAGGCGACTGGGTCAGAGTGTCTCTGAAACGACAAGACTTGTGGTGTTTCTCCAGGCCAGCAGTGCTGAGAATATACCAACAGTGATCCTGAGGAGAGACAAACTTTAAACCGGCGACATAGTGTTGGGAACCCAAGGCTCATCGATTCACGAGGGCAGTGAAGGCTATCCCGTCTCATCCGAGCCGACAGAAGCTCTACTGTGGCACAAGTCACATCGTTTTAATAATGGTTATGGGAGCAATGTGTCACTCACAACACACAGTGAATCACACTCTGCTGTGAATGGGGCTGGGTAACGGGAGAGCAATCAGAGAGCCTATGATGACCCCTGTCCACCGCCTACACTGGGCATGGACCCCGGAGCAGTGGAAGATGGTCCCTGGTCTGATGTCAGTATCGAACTGAGTTCTGGTTTGCATCTTATCACACTTGAATGGCTTAAAAGCACTTGACTGATCATTAGATAGGCCTACATGTGGACCATCCTCGGTCGGCCACTCTCTCTCTCTGAGTAGAGAGAGCGTGTTAGTGACAACCCTAATATATGTCTATAATAGGGGTGTAATGATACCCTTTATCAGACCAAGAAATCTGATAAAAGGTTAACCAAAAAATTAACTTTTGATTAAAATGCTAAATTTAGTTTTACATTGTGGGTGTAAATGAATAGGCTTGCATTCTGAAGCTGAAAATACAGAATTATTTTAGACGAATATGCTTGCGCTCTGTCACTGAGATATATTTAAAATAATGTAACTTTTTCCTGGTAACAAGACATTTGGCATTATCAGGACCCACAAATATTCCCCCATTGCATTACTATACATTATATTCAACATTATATATAGCAGTTTATTTTATTCCTGACACTAAAACTCTGAAAACTAGAATTCTTAATTTTTATTTTGGGTGAACTATACACAATAAATATTGTCACTATCTACGGTATATATTGTTGCATTTTTGTATTGTGATATATTGTGACACAATATAATGTTACACCCCTAATGTATAATCTATACAATTTCCTAAATTTGCTTAGTGTTATTTTAAGTTTTTCTAACAGGAGTAAAAGGGCAGTGGTTAAGCATAAGTTAAATATATTCTGAAACACAGAATATATATAAAAAAGAACTCTGATCAAAATTGGAGAATATTTTCTGATTCTTGCATTCATTTTCTCCATAGGGATATTGATTTTAAAGAATAAAAAACCACTGAAGTACTGCCGGTCTCCATATGCTCTCAAAATAGGAATACTCCAGTAGGGGGTTCAATCTTCCTCAATGACCAGCATCAACTCAGTACACCTGGTCACGCTCATCATCCCCTGAATACTGCTCACCACCTGCACCGCATCACGAACTCGCCTCACTGCACACAGGATTTAAGCTTCAGTCTCTCCATGGTTCTCTGTCGGGTCTCGTCTATCGACGGGTGTGACCCACCCGGTCCCTCATACTTCTCTGGTTCCAGGATTCCCGTGTTCTCACAGCAATGTCCTTATCCAGTTTTACAAGCATCCAATGACAAAAAACACTTTTGTTGTTTTATAATATGCATTTATTTTTACCTGATTTGCTCAGTGACTCCCATATGAATCGTTCAACGACTCATTTTTCCAACGCAATGCATTAGCCCAACGCATATTGATAATGCAGTACTACGAGGTATTGCTCTATTCTTTATGACAACTCCAATTCACTTAGATCTATGTTACACACTACATGAAAGGTCATTTTCAAAAATCCATAATAGGTGCTCTTTAACTTTTTGGGCCAGCAGATGCAATCACATAGCAGCCTATGGAGGAGTGAGACAGCTATCAGATTTCATCAAAAATATATTTTGTGTTCCAAGTCTTACGGGGTTGGAACAACATGAGGGTGAGTAATACTGACAGAATTTTCATTTTTGGGTGAACTAACCCTTTTAATAAATTAGTTCACCATATCATGACAGCAATTACAGACACGACGACTCACTGTATTCTCTGTTGTTCTGTTGTCAGATTTGTCTTACTGGCTCAAAGCACGTTTAACTCATCCAAGTCTTTGCATTGATTAAATACATATCTGACATTAAATGCCCATTCTCTGTGACTTTAAGTAGACACTATTTGTAACAACAACGCATTTGTTAAAATGAAGGAAATAATATCAGCTAGCAGCACATAATACAGTCAAATGGGAAACAATTTGTCAGGGGATCTAAACAGAGGACTCGGTGAGTTTATTAGAACCTTGGGAAATACAACCTCCAAGGTCAGTGACACAAGTGCTCAAATGGGAAGGTGGAGTGAGGGATCTCCAGAGCAGTCCGTATGCTCATTGGACACACGAAGACCACCTCTGATGCACCCCCACCACGGGGAACGAGACGAGAGAGAGAACAGCCAGGAAACGATCAGCTGTCTGTCACTCGCGGCACAGAATAGCCCAGGTCAGCTGACAACACAGATCACAAACACAGACAACAGGGAGAAGCCGATGACCCACCCTGAACCGTGACACATTTTACAATACGGTTACACATTTAATGTATTTTCAGAATGAAAAAGTTAAAAGTAGCCCAATTGTTCTCACTATATCGTTCAGTGCATTGTCTGCTGTGTATCTTTTTTGCTCTGGGATTTTTTTCCACATGAGAACATGTGCATGTGGTGTGAGAGAATCAGTCGGTGTCCTGAGTCATGAGACCTGGTTCAGGTTTCGGACTTTCTCAAGAAAACATCACAGTTTGTTCTCAAATTTGTGCCTGTAGTTTTATTAACTTTTCCAAGAAAATCAATGCAGTTCAAAGTGCTGTACAAAAAAAAGAAACAATAGTTCGTATAAAACTTAAACATAAACAAAAATGATTGACCAAGATCACACCACAGCAGAGTAAGAAATAGTGATGTCTTGCGGCCACAGATGTACTGAAGTCATTCAAATCAAGGGCTCTACAGTTCCTGCTAATTTTTGACTACTGTAACCCTCAAAAGTTTGAGCTACAATCAATGGTTATGTGCATATATGCAGATCTGAACACACATGCTGAAATTTTCGCTGATGAGTCAGTTTTGACAGGGGGCGGGTCTAAACCTATGTATTAACAAATGCTATTGGCTGCTGGCCTTCTCTGAAACTTTTATTTTGATTGGCTGCTTGTATGAGTTCATGTCTTAATAGCTGTACGGTTATTTGTGCATTGGAACAGTGGGTTTCCATTAAGGCAAACATGCTCAGTTTAATAAATGCATGATGCTTGAGACGCTAACAGCTAATTATAAACGGTAAGCCATTTAAAATTAAAGATGAAGGTTGTGATAGTAATGTTGTACACTAGAGGGAGCCACAGGATCTTTTAAACCTAATGTTTTTCCTTTCAGTTTTCATCCCTTTGTATGGAAATGCATTGATCTAGTTCAGTTGTATAACTATAGTATGACAGGCAGAGAATGTCTAATAATGGGAGAACTTCCACTCAGTAAACTTCCGGCTTCTGAACTGGTTGCAGTTCCACTCTGGTTCCACATAAGGGCGCTCACAGGACGCGCGCAGAAAAAAGTATTTTACAATGTCAATGACATCATACACATCGTACAACCAGAGATACTGCTTTACGACAATCCTTCAGTCACTTTGGTGCTTTCGCACTCTGCACTTCCTTTTCTCTCGAGGCATCGACAACACAGCTGACACAAGTAAATACACATGCTAGAAGAGTTAAGTCCGCCTTAACATTCTGGTCCCGCTTCGGATGCCACGATGCCATCAAGCGGTATCTCTGGTCGTAATCAGTCCTTCACTGACCAATCAGTATTAATTAGCAGAATGCTAGCGTGTTATGGGCAACAACAACTCAACCTGTAAGAAATCGAAAGGACATAAGTACTCGTTCATTCGACTTTCGACCTATAACCCATGTTGAACTTGCAAAACCTACAATCAAATCTGAGATTTCTCAACGGCAATCGGGGTGAAAGAGACAAATTTAGGCATCTAGCTCCATAGACTCCCATTCATTTAGCATTCAAGTGCGATCGCCCCCAGTGGAACTCTGGTGGAACTACAACCAAAATTCTGTACAATAAGACTTAAAGGATTAGTTCACTTTAAAAAAAACTTTTGCTGATAATTTACTCACCCCCATCTCCTCCAAGATGTCCATGTCTTTCTTTCTTTAGTCGAAAAGAAATTAAGGTTTTTGATGAAAAGATTCCAGGATTTTTCTCCATACAATCGACTTCAATGGATCCCAAACGGTTCAAGGTCCAAATGACAGCCCCGCTATACGCTAAGCCACGCCCATTCCGGCGGGCTGTGACGCGATGAGGGCGCAAGCGCCCTTCATTGGACGTGACGTCACGCCGGGCTCAGTGGTAGGCTGCTGCAGTTGCCGCAGGGGAGCCAATGAGCACGCTAGACAGCCCGCTCTAGCTCTGCTAGCTGCTCCACTGCGTTGACAATGGATACAAAAATGAAGGATAATTTTTTGGCTTCAATATCTCGAAAAGATTCATCTTTCCCGTAGCGTAAGCTAACTTACGCAATACAAGAGAACCTCTCGTAAGAGAACTTAAACTTTTTTATTTATTTTTTAAATGACCGATCGTTTCGCTAGATGAGACCCTTATTCATCGTCTGGTGTCGTTAAAGCCCTTTGAAGCTGCACTGAAACTGTCATTTGGACCTTGAACCGTTTGGGATCCATTGAAGTCCATTATGTGGAGATAAATCATGGAATCTTTTCATCAAAAACCTTAATTTCTTTTCGACTGAAGAAAGAAAGACATGGACATCTTGGATGAGATGGGGGTGAGTAAATTATCAGCAAAAGTTTTTTTTTAAAGTGAACTAATCCTTTAATAGGGAGTGGACGGGCTCCGTAGACGGGCTCTGGTATAGGTTTATATAATTGTTGGGTAGACTAATGTAATGCTGGTGGATATTGAGCAGTCACAAGCCGTCCGGTCAGAGACGAAGTACACTTTAATGAATTGAGGCTTGTAGAAACATTTACAATCTTAGAATGGAGTTGAATTGACAATTGCAGTACCAGGGTATGATAGTAGTTTGGAGTGTAACGTAGTATGAGTGGTTCTAAACAAACAGAAAATAATAATACTAAATTAGTAATGAACAATAGTGCAAAAATTAACTCAATCTGTCAATTACACATACATTATGTACACAATTATACTGATAGCAGTCGATTCCGACATCTAGGTATTAGATAAGCAACTAAGAAAAAATGGCATCACGTTCTCTGACACGTGAGCTTACTGGAATCGATACATATGGTTTCAATAATGTGAACAATTTCCCTTTTACTGTAAATAAGAATATACACCTATCCAAATGACTCAAAGGGACCCATAATTACAATATTATTCCTAAATATCAATATATAACGCCGTATATGAATGACGCAACAGACAATGCGAGTTGCGTACATGCGCGATTACAACTAACTAACGCAGAAACAATCAATCTCACATTCCCATTGCAAGTAGTTAAGATAATTAGCTAATAACAAACAAATTCACTCACTTGTATATGAACGCACTCAGCAACAACAACAATAACAGCGAGACACTAGCAAAGTCTCTATGCGAGCTCTCCGAACTGCTTCCGGTTAATATATTGACAAGTTAAAGGAAAATTACTGAGTCATCAGAGTAATGCGTCTTAAAGACACAAGGAGGCGCTAATGTCTCAATATATGCATAGCTGGCCTTTTCAACAGCCGCCCCCACATTTGCGGTGTAAATGTGTAACTCAGAAAAGGTATACCAGGTAAGGGATAGTAACAAGGGGAACTCAATCCAGTAGAGCTGGGAGGCTGATGAGACGGGCGATGGGACGTACATAGGGTTTTCCTTTGACTTCCACTTCGGCAGCTCGGGTTCTCCCATCTACTCCTGGAAAGACTTTCGTCACTTGTCCAACTGGCCATAGAGCTCGGGGCAATTGATGATCAACAATCATTACAACAGTGCCAGGCTGCAGGTTCTCTACCTCTTTGTGCCACTTCTGGCGGACTTGGAGTTCTGGAAGATAGTTACGGAGGAAGCGTCTCCAGAAATGGTCTGCTAGAAGCTGACTGTGTCTCCACCTCCGTTTGCTCAGCAACTCTGATTCGGGGTATATTACTTGTGGTAAGGATGCGTCAGGCCGCCCCATGAGCAGCATGTTGGGAGTAACTGGGTCAGGGTCTGCTACGTCTGAGGATGTATATCCAAGTGGCTTTGAATTGAGAATCCCTTCAATCTCAACGAGCACAGTACGTAGGACTTCTTCCGTCACCACTTGTCCCCCTATAGTAGAACAGAGGGCAGACTTCAGGGATCTTATCTCTCTTTCCCAACAACCTCCGAAGTGGGGAGCACCGGGGGGGTTCAACTTGAAACTGATTTGGTGGCTGGCTAATTGCTCCTGCAGGGAAGGATGGAGCTCAGCAAAATCCTCTTGTAATGCTCTCTCGCCACCTCTGAAATTTGTACCATGGTCTGATATGATCTCAAATGGCTTGCCTCTGCGGGAGATGAATCTTCGGAGAGCCATTAAGAATGAATCTGTGTCCATCTGGTAGAGCAGGTCAAGGTATACAGCTCGCGTTGTAAGACACTTGAATATGACCCCCCATCTTTTCTCATGTCTGCGCCCAATCCTGATGAGGTAAGGGCCAAAACAATCTACTCCAGTGGAGTAGAAGGCCGGTCGCAGCAAACGCAGTCTCGCAGGAGGTAGATCAGCCATCCGGGGAATGCTGGGCTGGCCTCTCCACTGCCTACAACCTAAGCATGTTCTCTGGTGCTGCCGAATAGCTTCTCGACCTTTCAGTATCCAGTACTTACGACGCACTTCAGCAAACACCCTCTCTGCTCCTGAATGGTGTAGAGTTTCGTCGAAGTCCTGTATAATCAGTCTACTCAGGGGATGCTTAGGGTCCAACACTATGGGGTGGATAACGAAATCGTCTAGCTGCTCTGTTCGCCTGAGACGACCACCAACTCGGATGAGGCGTGTTGTGCTATCGTACTCTGGCGCAAGGCACAGGAGACGACTACTTGTTGGTAAAGGTTTACCTGACCTAAGATGAGCTATCTCGACTGTAAAACTTTGGCTCTGTGCCTGTTGAAGGAGGGCTAGTTCAGCTTCTCGATAATCCTCAGCAGTTAGTGCGTCTGAAGGGTCAGCCTGCCCGTGTAAGACTCTGGCACAGGCTGTGAGCAGTTGTTTATAGGATGCAAACTGATTGCAATCAGGTAAGGCTGGGTTGGTGACAGGAACTGTAAGTCCACAAAATATGCCTGATTTTAGCTCTGCATCTTCAGTAGGGAGCTGTAGCAAAGGACTTTGAGGCCACTGATCTGGGGGGAGGAGAAGGAATGATGGACCTTGACTCCATCGGCTCGGCTTAGCTAACTCGGCTAACGTTTTACCCCTCGTGATATCATCTGCAGGATTAGACTTGGAATCAACGTAACGCCAGTCCTTGGGGTCAGTCAACTCCTGGATCTCTGCTACCCTAGTGCCGATGAAGACTTTAAACCGACATGAGTCAGCTTGGATCCATGCCAGCACAGTAGTGGAATCCGACCAGAGCGTGACTTCACATATAGGGACACTGAGTTCAGACCTCAATAACCTGGCTAGTTGTGCTCCTGTCAGAGCGGCGCATAACTCAAGACGAGGTATGGACTGTTGTTTCTTTGGGGAAACCCTGGATCGAGCAGTCAAAAACGCTACCTCTACATACCCTTGAGGACTGCGTGTTCGGAGGTAGGCTACTGAGCCGTAGGCTCGCTCGGAAGCATCACAGAAGACGTGTATGTCTCGGATACTCTGGGGGTTATCCAACTCTACTGTGACGTAACATCTGGGAATGGAGATGCGCTGAATGTCTGGTAACTCTTGCTCCCATGACCGCCAGGCTTGGAGCAGCTCGTCTGGAAGTTGAGGATCATCCCATTCCCTTTTCTTGTCCCACAGCCGCTGGACCAGTACTTTAGCTCTTGTGGTGTAAGGGACAATGTACCCTAGTGGGTCATATTGACGGGCAAGAACCTTGTAGATATAACGCATAGTAGGTGCAGAGCATTCAAGGGGACGATGCTTGTATGACAACGTGTCGGAGGTACAGTGCCAGTGTAGTCCTAGTGCAGACTCTTGAGCATCTGGTTGCACTTGAGTCAGCCACAACACCAGGCTATTTGACTTGGATTCCGATGGGATATGTTCTAGTACTTGAGGGACGTTACTGGCCCATTGTCTCAGATCAAATCCTCCTGTGGCTAGAAGATCTCGCAACTTGGACGCTAATGCCTTGGCTTCTTCCTGGGAACTAAAACTCTGAAGGAAGTTGTCCACATAGAAGGACTTTTCTATACATTCTAGGACATCTTCACCTGGCTGACTATGGTCGATTACATGCTTCTGGAGCGCGAAGGTAGCACAGCACGGGCTACACGTTGTCCCGAAGGGGAGAACTTGCCACTCATATACCTGCGGGGACTTGTCTCGGTTGAGGTCCCTCCACAGGAATCGTAACAGTGGGCGGTCTTCAGGTAGTAGTCGCACCTGATGAAACATACCCCTAATATCACTACTCAAGGCAACAGAATGTTGACGGAACCTCAGGAGTACAGACATCAGGGAAGATCCTAGTGTGGGACCAGGGAGGAGCAATTGGTTGAGATTCTTCCCCCCATGTACAAATGAACAGTTGAAGACGACTCTGTTCTTGCCGTTATGTTGAGTCATGTGATGGGGGATGTACCAAGATTCTTCTGCTTGGTCCACTTGGTCAGGAGGTATCAATTGTGCATATCCAGCCTCCTTCAACTTGCTCATCTCTACCTGGTAGATTGCTGCTTGCGCTGGATCACTGGCTAATCGCCTCTCAATTCCTCTGAGACAAGGCAGAGTATTTTCTAGGGAGGCTCGCAGGAGAGGCATATTTTTCACTCTTAATAAGGGTGTGGCGTATCTGGCTACTCCATCTACTGTCACTCTAGTAGTCTTGGACTCGAGCAGTGAGATAGCATCTTGATCTTGCTTCGAACGGGTAATGAGTTTCTCACTGCGGTAAGGGAGCACATCCAATTGCCACAATTTCTCAACTTGTCTAAACAGGTCAGTATTCGAGCCTAAGGTAGCTGTAAAGAGGCACTGCTGGCCGTGAAGGCGATGCTTGATCTCTTGAGTGGGACCTTGCAGGGTCCAACCTAGTCGGGTCTTGATGGCAGCAGGACCATTAGGTGGGCCTAGACGTACTGGCTCTACTGCGGTGATGAGGTGAGGGTAATCTGACCCTATAAGGAGGAGAGGTTGGACTAATTCAACATGTGGCAACGGTAGACCTTGTAAATGGCTGTATTTACGTTGTAACTCATCTACTGGATAAGTATGCTCAGCTAATCCCAGTGTCTCTGCTGTAAAGGCTTGACGAATCCTGAATGTGACCTTAGGTTGAGACGCTGGCGACACTGTGAATGTTACTGAAGCACCTTGTAGCATGTGGAGATCTTGTCTGACTGTACGCAGTACGAGCTCTTCTGGTCGACCAGTCAATCTGAGCTGCTGTGCTGCTGAATGAAGGAGGATGGTGCGCTCGGACCCGTCATCCAAGAGGGCATAAGTCTCTAAGCAGTGATTGCCGTTTCTTAACAGTACTTTACAGATCTTCAACAAGACACGCCGGCTGTCAGTGGGCCGATCTAGGTACAGTGTCTCTGAAGTCGTGCTCACCAAACAGCTCTCTGAAGCTCCGATCTTAGGCTTCTCAGCAAAGGATCGATCATTAACCTCATGAAGGACGTATAAGTGTCGGCGATTACAAATCTTGCAGAGTGTCTTGAGGTTACATTGTGATGCTTGATGGGATCGTCCACAACGCCAACATC
Source organism: Semotilus atromaculatus (assembly GCA_031834385.1). Lineage (NCBI taxonomy): Eukaryota > Metazoa > Chordata > Actinopteri > Cypriniformes > Leuciscidae > Semotilus > Semotilus atromaculatus. Next base: position 20,722,225 of record JAULUF010000026.1, on the reverse strand, counting down.
TCTTGTGAGATTGTATCCACTGTACTTTCTGATCTCTGTTTAGCTTCTGGAAAATAACACACCCATTCAGGTAGTGGTCTTGAGCGTCGCAATATGGGCAGAAGATCCTTTTGTCTCTGGGCATAGGGTCAGGAACTTTAACTGGTATGTCCCTGTTGTCTTTCTCCGTGCCAAGGAAGACACTCGTGGCTTTGAAGGGCTGTCTAGTGTCTCTCAGGTGTGCCTTCTTGTGAATGGTTACAGATTTACTTGCTAGAGGATAAAACCGGGTGCTGTCTTCTTGAACTTGCAGCTCAAACTCTAACCATGCTGATAAATCCAGCAAAGTGGGGATAGGAACTTGCTGGGGATGAACAGACCGTCGGAAACTTGTCTGCAGATCATGAGGAAGCTTACATAGCAGTCTTGACACATGGGAACCACACTCTAGCTCCACGTAGCCCTTATTCCCCAGTTGCTGAAGCATACTCACTAGCGAGCGAACTTTCAATGCGAACATCCGGAAGGCTCTCACATCTCCGTGACTGACATTCGGACCGTCCATAAGCTCGGCAATTCGCTGAAGTGCCAACTGGTGAGGCTGTCCATACTGTTGGTTAAGCGCCTCCATAGTTTCTGAGAAGGGGAATAATGAGTTGCAATATGAGTCTGCAATCAGTAATGATTCCTCAAACTTCAGGTGATCGACAAGAATCTGGTACTTAAACCTTTCTGTAGTGTCCGCTGGCAGGATGTTCTCTAGAGCTATGCGCAGCCGTGAGAACTCTCTAGGATCTGGCTTAACAAAGTTCGGGATGGTGGGAGCTGGTCCTTTATAGGTACTCTCTTGACTGGGTGGAACACGTAATCTGTTTGAGCTATAGCCACTTCTGCCATCATCAACTCTGTCGTAAGATGTCTGTGTTAGAGACTGGCGCTGTGTGGGTCGGGCGTAGTTAGGCTGTGACGTCCTCTCCAGCTGCTGAAGCCTCTGTTCTAAGTCATGCAAACGATCTTGTCTGAATGACTCAGCTGGGGTGTCAATTGATCTCTGAGGTAGCTTGGATCTAGGCAGAGGGATGGGCCTGACAAGAGTAGTAACCTGTGGAGTATGAACACGGGGTTGAGGAACAGGGGAAGATGTACCCTGTAGATGATAACTGGAACGATCACTCACTACAAGTAAACTCAACTGTGCTTCCAGGGCCTCATTCCTCTTCTCAAGCTTCTTTATCTGCTCATAGGAATGACGTCGCAACTCCTCAGTCTCCTTCCGCAACTGCTGGAACTCTACTAATACTCCTGAAGACAGCTCAGGGTGGGGGGAAGAATGTGCTCGCTGTTGTTCGTACTTTTTACTGGGACTCTGCTCTATCAGGGGCTGCATACCTGCTCTATACTCAAGGGAGGTGGTAGTGAGTTCGGGTGCAGCCGCTCCTAGACATTCTGAATCATCACTCATCTCAGGGGAAGAATCTACTCTCTGTCTTGACTGTAGCCTCTGTTGATGATCAGTGAGCTCGAATTCCGACAGGTAACTAGGGAGCCGCACCACTCGTCTAGGTCTGGCGGTGGGCTCAGGAAAATCAGGTCTAGGATCTGGATCACTCTGATACATCATTCTTATGACAGCTCCTCAACTCCGGCTCGAAGGACCATTTGTTGGGTAGACTAATGTAATGCTGGTGGATATTGAGCAGTCACAAGCCGTCCGGTCAGAGACGAAGTACACTTTAATGAATTGAGGCTTGTAGAAACATTTACAATCTTAGAATGGAGTTGAATTGACAATTGCAGTACCAGGGTATGATAGTAGTTTGGAGTGTAACGTAGTATGAGTGGTTCTAAACAAACAGAAAATAATAATACTAAATTAGTAATGAACAATAGTGCAAAAATTAACTCAATCTGTCAATTACACATACATTATGTACACAATTATACTGATAGCAGTCGATTCCGACATCTAGGTATTAGATAAGCAACTAAGAAAAAATGGCATCACGTTCTCTGACACGTGAGCTTACTGGAATCGATACATATGGTTTCAATAATGTGAACAATTTCCCTTTTACTGTAAATAAGAATATACACCTATCCAAATGACTCAAAGGGACCCATAATTACAATATTATTCCTAAATATCAATATATAACGCCGTATATGAATGACGCAACAGACAATGCGAGTTGCGTACATGCGCGATTACAACTAACTAACGCAGAAACAATCAATCTCACATTCCC